>CAUYON010128795.1:0-28887 GCA_963573935.1 Arctocebus calabarensis
CTTTATATAGTGATCAAGAAAATGCCATGAAGGCTATCTGTAACAGTACAATGAAAACATTTCTGAATGTATATGAATCATGCCCTATGATTGCACCAATGTACAGAATTATGATTCAATAAAATTATAAAAAAAAAAAAATTAAATATAGGTTTAGATTTCAAACTTTTATTAAAATATAGGTTTAGATTTTCTATGGTTTGGATTAACAAAAGAGCAATTTGCTCGAACATTAAAAAGACCACTTACAAAATTATACCCCATTCCCCTAATTATTCTGATAATCATATAATTCAATTTCCAAAGAATACTTAAATTTTCCCCAGCATTCTTTTCCCCTCCCAATCTCATCCCCTTTATTTTCATATAGTCTTTAACTCAGATGTCTTTTGAACATGCTATTAATGATGGTCTATTACAAGGAAAATTTTCAAATAAATCAAAATGTCACGCACTACTGCCAATCTTCTCTCATCATAGTTGGCAATCTAATGACAAAATAACCTTATAAAATCTCAATATCTACGTATTTAGCTTGCTTCAAAATCTTACGTCTCAGAATATTTTTTGTTGAAAAATATTTTTCAACTCTACTGCCTTCGATCTCCTTCTCATGCATGTACGTGCTCTGTTCTTACTCTCCAGCTCTCATTCTCTTAATTTAAGCCAGACGTACGGCACTGGCCCTTTCAGTGTCTTCTAGGATTCTTTCAGAGTCATAGTATCTCCTTACTCTCTATCTCGCTTCTTATTAGGTAGATTTGCTACCTAGGAATGTTTTATCTACTTTTCCAGGAAATATAACAAAAAAAAAAATCAGGTAAGAAAATATGTAAATGGCATTAAATGGTTTTTTAAATTGCCTTTACATTCTTCATAATTATCACATTATCGATTATCCAAGTATCATAGAATATGACCAATATTCAGGTTGAAGGCTTTCACTTAAGTGCCAGTATTACAACCATAATGTTATAGAATGTTCATTAGTTATGAGTGCAATTCACCAGAGTAAGACAAGACAATAACTGTAATTTTTGAAAATATAAGATTGAATGGTCACTGATGCATATGAAATCTGAACTTATGCCCCTCATTTCTAAATGGTTGAATTAAAACCATTTCCCCAATTCTTTGAAATATCAATAAAAATTTAAAATAAGATATATGATGCAAGGCATAAAGTCCTCAGATTGGCATTATTTCCTTTTCTATTAATCTGAGCACCAAAACTCATTTTCTCAGTGAATCAAGTGTAATAAGCAATGGAGCATGAATCCTTGTAAGAAAACATAAGGTTCTCTGATAAGATCTCTTCAGAATGCATGTAGAACTAAGTAATTAATCTTGGTAGAGCAGAGATTATCTCTGAGAGTATGCCACAATCCAGTATTATGATTCTTGAGCATGATCATGTTAAGATACAACTGGAACACTGAATTCCTTTATATGGTACATAAATCTTATAGAATTGTTACTTCTTGAAAAGGAAAAAAAAATACTAGCTGGATCAAATTCAGAACACTTCTTGGACCATGTGTACAATAGAGCATATGGCAAGCATCATATTATACTTGCTCACGTGGGCCTCTCCAGTTGAGCATTCTCCTGCCGTGCAGTCAGCATAGCCAGGCTTCTTCAACTTGTTCTTGCAGTTGCAGGAATGCCCTTGTATCCAGGGACTTTCATCCCTTTGAGATTGGTTGCCAGGTTGTATATGACACAGAGCCCTGGCTTAGATCTTGCACTTGAAACTCATATTTCAGCTCCATTTATCATAAACTACGCATTAAAATTCTGGGCATCAGCCAAGTGAAAAGTTAAAATACCTTCTTCATTCCCATTTTTCATTCTCTTTTGATATCTGTATAGTTAGCCCTTTCCAAATCACCTGGAGAGGGAGTTGGCTAGGACAAAGTGGGATCTGAACATTCTGCATCCCTTGGCTTATCACCATCAAAAAGAGAATCTCAATATCAATCCTACTTAAGATAGGAGAAACTCTTGAAAAATGCTTAAAGGACAAAGTGGTGTGTTCCTTTCTTTTAATCTTTAACACCTACTGTGATGTGCAGAGGGAGATCATGACTGTGGGGCCTGAAAGAACTCTAGTTTGGTAATCATCAAAAATGACTCTAGAGTGTTGTTTTGTTAGTTTGCACGACATATGTCTTTCTTTTTCTTTCTTTCTTTTTTTGGGGGGAGGGGATTGGGAGAGTGTGATACTAACATTATTCTTCTGAACTGGGATATAAAGGTTTTATAGGAATCTTCAGAGAAACGATGAGATGCAGAAATTTGAGAACCGCTGCTCTACAACTAGGAAACTATGCAAGAGGGACGCAGTAAGAACTCCAGATCTGAGCTGAAAATCTTTACTATGTTATTAGACATGAGGAAAACCTCTTATTTTCATCTCCAAGTTGAAGAAAATACCCCATTCATTCTTAAAATTTCGTGTAAACATCTCATTAACATTTGGATAAACAAGGCAAAATATGCATTCTGAAAGTGACAATTTAAACATGTGGTCATTTCAATTATGTACGCCTTACAGTATCTCAAGAATTCAAATAAAAGGAAAGAAAATGTCCTACCTTCCATCTCGATCCCAGTCGTACACCTCTACTTTGATTGTTCTGCCCGAGAGAAAAATATACACATGAAATGACTTAGTAAGAGTAAAATCATATACATATGACTAAGAATTTAAAAGTTCATTTTCTTTGATAAAATAGTGTATGCTTACAGGCTTTATAGATTAATTTGAAGCTGAATTTGCTCATTTTACTAACATAATTCAATTTACATCTTAATGCAGGCTTCTAGAATCTTTATTGAATTTTTAAAATGAGTAGGGAAAGTATATGGGAAAGCTGGTGTGGTTTGATCAAACTTCTCAGTGGGGAGGTATGAACCCAATTCTCCACTCTCAAAAACCACTGTCTTGAAGCCATCTTCTCAAACTCAGCACTGATCAGAGAGGCTCATGGCAGACTTTGCAAACCACAGATTGGTAGATTTCTTTCCCATAGTTTCTGGGTCAGTGGATCTGGGTCAGGGTCTAAGCATTTAAATTTCTACAAGGTTACCAGGTGATGCTGAAGCTGGGTATCAGAAAATACACTGTTAGAACAACTTTCTTAGGAAGAAGAATGCATCAGGTTAAATAAAGGTATGATCTTACTAAATCAATAAAAGGTGTGATCTTACTAAATCAATAAAATGAGTCAAGTAGTATAAGAAATTTCAAAGTACACTTAATAGGATATTGGTAATCAATAGTTTCTTCTACCATCCTACTTAATTCAATTTCTGTTTTCTTATATATAAGTAACAAGATGAATAAGATAACAAAAAAGATCAGGTTTTTACTTTTCATTTGCTTTTGGGTGGGATGGGTTAAGAGTTTTACATTATAACCTTATAATAATGTTTCATAAGGAAAAGAAAAATTGATATTAACAATATATCAGATACTAAGTATACTGTGGAAAGCTCTTCAGGACCACCTTACCCAGCTACTTGTAAAAGACTAAAATCTCCCTGTTACCAACCAGGGAACCTTTATGATTCAGCAATCATCACAGTAGTTATGCCAAATAATATTTTTAAAAGTATGTTTCAGGGTTGATCATTTCTCTAGCCTTACTTTTTATACCTCTTATATATTCACTTATTCTACACTAGGGCAACAGTATCACATCCTTTCCTCAGAGAAGAAAAATTTAAAATAATTTATGAACAATAAGTTAAAACTTTATTCAATATACTTTGAGTATAGCTTTGTGATTTGTTTTTCTGTGAAAATCAGTTAAACCAAATTTTTACCAGTCAAATAATTTCTCTTCCCTGAGTCATTATGGATTTTAAAAAGAGTTATTTAAAATTTTGGAATAAACCTCTGTACATACACATTTGTATGGTTAAAACATTTTAAGTAAACATTGATTTAGATGCATTGGTATTAGATGCATAGTGAATATTCAAAATCCTCAGAAAAGTTGTCATTTGCTTTACCTGTCATAATCTCCATTGCACAATGCTCTGACCGAGATCTTGAACGCTTGCCATACAGGATTTAGAGTGTTTTTGACAACTTCTGTTTTATGACAAATTGTAAAGCTGTAAGAAAAAAAGTTTTCAGTTATTTCCACGACTCAATTATTTTAATTGATCTATTGTTTTAATAGTCTTTCTTGCAGAATAAATGTTATCAGTCCCTCTGTTGCAGCTACAGTAGATAATGGAAACAGACGTGTGATTTTAAAACTTTAAAGATTACCTCACTATAAAATATACTGCAATAAGTTTACCAAAAGAACCATTCAAGGTTATAGATCCTGACTCTGTTGTGTAAACAATCTCTAGAAAAATTCTGGTGATTAAAGAAATTTGATCAAGTAAAAAATATGCATCCATCACTAAGATTATTAAGGTCAACAGTAACCCTGAGACTTCGAGCAGTTTGTTGGGAACGCTGGGACAGAAATCCAGTTTAAGAAAGAGAAGAGAAACCCAAAACTGAGGCATAGTGTCAGTGTGAGAACATTTTTTAGTCTAGTTGTGAAGAGAAATTGGTAAAGAAAAACTTAAAGGGAAAGATTAACTTAAAAATAATATTTTTTGGTTGTATTTGTTGTAACTTCGATTTTCATTTTAAGATGGAAGAAATAACAGCAAGGTTGTATGTTAAGGGAGAAACTCCTACACAGAGGTAAGCATTTATGATGCATAAAAGAAAGGAGAGAAAGTCTGGAGCAATGTCTTTTAAGTAGATAACAGTACATGGCATTCAAGGCCTCAGAGGCGGAATTGGCCTTGGCAGTACAGATGGTCAGATGGTCATTCTGCAAAAATGTTTACAGAGCTTGGGAGTAGATATTGTGATAGGATCTTGAGGAAGACCTCCAATTGCTTCCATGCTCCTTTTTTTTTTTTTTTTTTTAAACAGAGTCTCATTCTGTTGCCCTGGGTAGAGTGCCATGGCATCAGTCTAGCTCACAGCAACCTCAAACTGTTGGGCTCAATAGGTCTTCTTGCTTCAGTCTCCCAAGTAGCTGGGACTATGAATGCCCACCCATATACCTGGCTAGTTTTTTCAATTTTTAGAAAAGATGGGGTCTTGCTCTTGCTCAGGCTGGTCTCGAACTCCTAAACTCAAAATCTACCCGCCTTGGCCTTCCAGAATGCTGGGATTATAGGCGTGAGCCACTGTGCCTGGCCTGTTTCCATGTTCTTATGAAATAAGAAGTATGATCATGAGAATGAAAGAGGAGTGGCAGAAATGCTGAAGTGTGTGGGATAAAGGGCACGTTCGTGGATTAAAAAAAAGAGAAGGATTCCTAGGAACCCCAAGGGCCCCGTTAAGATAACATCATGGATGTACAGTGAGACCACTCAAGGTGCGGCTCTTTCTTTATAAACTGTTGGCTCTAGCTATCTAATAAATTCCCAAAGGGGCAGAACCCTGCAGCCTTAAACTTGGTTCTCTGGTTCAAATTCCAGTGTTGTTTTCACCAAACCATTTAATCTCCAGACAACCATCAACTGCTAGAAATGTTCTTGGCTAATATAAATTGCAGCAATTCATGAGCTAGGAAATATTTAAATGGTTTTGGTGAAAACAATGCCTAGATCCAGCCTTCACTAAGACCCGAGTCATGAAGCATTCCAAATGCAAACTCTATCTAGCAATCATGTGACACAAGAATATTATGTAATTATAGTGAATATTCTACACCTAACCTGTATGGGAAAATATTCTCCACAAATCTATTTCCTCCCCTCATGCAAGAGGTTTCTTGGTTTCTCTAAGAAACATAATAATGTATAAAGGATCAAGTTTTCATCACAAGACTTCCAGTAATAGTGCCCCCTCTACTTCCCAGAAACACCCTCGTCCATCTAAGAAAATGATGTCGCTACATGGACAAAGCTCAGGGGGATGTATTTGTGGTCAAATATTCTCAGAGTTACTCACCTGAAGCAATTTAGAAGCCACTGGGGGCAAAAGGCATTGAAAGAAAGAAAGAAGACAGAGAAGACTCTGAAAAAGAGGATTGAGATGTCCAAAGCAGAGGAGATGGGGAGAAAGATGTGGGGGACAAGAGGAGGACAGGAAACAAACGAGAAAAGGCAGATGTACAGAAAAACGGTTAAGAAAAATTCATAGAGACCAAATTACAATGAAAAGTCATAGTTGTTGTGTGGGTGTATCCCCCAACAGGCATCTGTCTCCCTGCACAATTATACAAAACATTCTTGAAGCTCTATGAGTGGTAGTTTTCTTTTCTTGTATCGTATTCCAATATACAACAAGTCTTTGGTAAGGTCGTAGATAGACAGATATAGACAGCTAGAGAGATGACTGCTGGAAGGATGAAGGAGAGAGGGGGACCAGCTCACACATCTTAGAGTCACATTCTCAACAATCTACTAATTTTTTTTTGCAGTTTTTGGCTGGGGTCAGGTTTGAACCTGCCACCCCTGGCATATGGGGCCATGCCCTACTCCTTGAGCCACAGGCTCCGCCCACAGTCTACTAATTTTTTGTCCTATTTGCTTATAGTAAACTCAAAAATTTTCTGTTATCATGCTAGTATCACCAGCTGCAGTAATTACTCTGACACTCAAAACTTTTCCTCTTAAGAAAGTGACTCAACTTCATGAGAGATTTATGAGCCGCGTAGTCATCCGTCACCCATTAATCATTCTCATTCTTAATGCATTAGGTAGTACAGACAGCAAAATCTCACTAAGAATTCCAGGACTGGTGTAACTAGTGAAAATTCTGGCAGGAGTCTGTTGTAGCTTTTTCTAACATCCAGGAGTGTTGCTATATAAATATGTGTGTATCAGAAATAGTATTATGAGGTGGGGCCTGTGGCTCAAAGGAGTAGGGCACCGGACCCCTATGCTGGAGGTGGTGGGTTCAAACCCAGGCCCAGCCAAGAAAAAATAAATAAATAAATAGTATTATGAGAAAACAGGGGATGCTTTAAGTGAAGTCATTTACCTAAAATAGTTATTCTTAAGGAAAATTATTAGCCAATTATAAATACACATCAAGTAGCTAAATAAATGTGAAAGTAAGAAAATAAGAATTTATAATCGTCTATTATATAGCTTTTTACTAACGCTTCTACTAAAAAGAATAAAAAAAGAAAATCCAGGAAGCAAGTAGTTTATACGGAAGGAGACATCGACACTGTGACTCAAGAAATTTTGAATCATTCTTTAGTTTTTCCCTGCCTTGAAATGAAGAGCAAGTATGTTTTGTCCTGTCCAGTGTTTTTCATAGGATTAAAATTAGTGTTTGGATGCGAATGATACTCTGACATTTTATTAGCAAAATAGAAAGGGGGAACAGAAAAACCTATAATAGGATATCATCCAACCGTTGATAAGTAGCTGTATTCACAAAAATCTCCAAACAGTAAATCATCATTAAAAACTGCCCAGAGTATTCACTCTAAATAGCACATGCTTTATTTTTATGCACCATTTTACAGACTAATATTTGATGTTATTTGTTACATAATTTCATTTGTAAGTGTAGCAGTAGTGACAGATAGTTTTCTCATTCTAGCCTCCTTATTTTAATTTCCAAACAATGTTTTCCCTTTAGCTGGTATTTTATTACACATAGTTAAGGAAAACAAAAAAAGGAAATAGCATACTAAAAGATAATTGCTAATGTGGAAGTTCTGCCTAGGAGTCAGGCCAACTTCTAGCTAGATGAATGAATGACAGAGAGGAATCATCTCAACCTTCTCTACAACCCTATGAGTTAGTCATGATTACTACCCCATACTACAGATGAGGAAATGAGGTCTCACAGAGGTTAAAAATTTGCCTATGGTCCCACAGTCATTAAGTATTAAGGGTCAGGAATTAAATACAGACAACAAAAAGTAACCTTATTTTCAATTACTAAGCATTCTCCCAAGTACTGACAATGTAAATCATAAAAAAAAATAGTCAAAATACATTTATGGCAAAGCCATATGCATTAAATTATACTCTATAACTCAAGAATGCATATTCAAAACACATAGAAGTCATGTGACTGCCTAATGTCTAATCATGACTGCCAAAAATATTCAAATTGCAATATAATGAAAAGTTTTATTGAAGGATTAACACAGATATTATTGACTTAAAAAACTGTAGCATTAAAAAAATTCGTGAACTGTAGCATCCTCAAATCCATATACTTTTTTAAGAAAATGGTTCAATTCTATAACAAAATACATTCGTTCAGCATTTGAGTTTCCATACAATGTAATTCTTCCACACTATTAAGGAAATATAATTTCATTTAAAAGTAAAGACAAAATATGTCTATGAAACTGGAAATCATTTATTTAAAGTATTAAACAAATCATATAAAATATTTGTAAGGTTACACATTGTGTTGAGATTCAAAATCATACAATTTGTAAAATACTAAAATATTTTAATCCAATTATCAATCTTCTCTCTGAGAAAAAGATAATTCAAATATCTTCCTTACCCTGAAGTTAAAATGCATAAAAGATAAATGTACCTGCCATCTTCATTACTTCGATAAAATACGAGAAAAGGATCTGATTTTCCAAAGAAGTCCTTCTTATCCAATTTGTTTGCACAAAATTGCATCAGAACAGCATCCTAAAAACAAAATTAATGAATAGCTCAAAACCTGGGCTATAAATAACTGGAAACCACATGTCACAAATAAGACTTAACAAGAAAACAAAAACACCACTTTAAATCAAATGGCCAAGTGTGGGAGAGCCTCAGACAACATAAAATTGATTTTTAAACAACTAATGCAACTTTAAAAAGTAGTGAGATACTTTGGACATTCCTCCCTTCCCAATCTTCTATTGAAATTTGGTCCCCCATGGTGGAAGTGAGGCCAGGCTGGAGGTGCTTGGGTCATGGAGGCATAGTCCTCTTGAATGGCGTGATGTTGTCTGTTAAAAGAACCTTGCTTCTCTTCTCAGTCCTGCTTCCCTCGCCTTGCCACGTGGTGCCTGTGCCCCTCTGCCTTCACCATGAAGGGAAGCAGCCTGAGGCCCTCACCAGAAGCACATGCTAATGGCATGCTGCCTACATAACCTGCAGAAGCGTGGGCCAATGTAACTCTTTTCTTTATAGATTATCCAGCCTCAAGTATTCTTTTATAGCAATGCAAAATGGACTAAGACTGTAAGACTTTTAAAACAAGAAAGAAACTGTATTGCTCAAAAATGAAATAATTCAAGGTTTTGCATTTGGGATACATGGAGAATCTTTAACATGGTCTATAAAGGCCATCATCAAGTGAGCTACCACCAGCTTTTTCCACCTTCATCTGGCAAAATTTTTATTCAGTCATCCCCTACACTCCCATTGGGAAGCTATATACTGATGTCAGAGCCTAGTCCACCCTTCAAAGGAATTTTGGAACCCCTTTTCTGGAATGTCCATTAAAACCATGATTGTATTACCCTTAATGTCCTGCCTGCCATAAGAATGTCTTCCTTTCAATATTTCCTTTACCTTTGGGTAAAGAAAAAAGTCATTGGGGGCCAGATCTGATGAGCAGGAAGAGTTTTCAATATGGTTTTTTGTTTGCTGTCTAAAAAGTCTCTCACAGAGAGTGCTGCATGAGTTGGTGCATTGACATGATGTAAAAGCCATGAGTTGTTGGTGAAAAGTTCAGGTGGTTTTCATCTAACTTTTCCACGCAGCCTTTTCAGCACTTTCAAATAGTAAACTGCATTAACTGTTTGTCCAGCTGGTACAGATTCATCAGGAATAATCCCTCTGATATTAAAAAAATGATTAATAATATTGTTTTGACTCTTGGTTTGGACTGATGGAACTTTTTTGGTTGCGGAGAATTTGCTGACTTTCAAAGTACTCTGACACTTTGTTTCTGGGTCATATTGGTACACTTACACTCCATCACCAGTGACAACTCGCCTCCAACATTGTATTGCCTCTCCAAAACGTCCTGGCAAACTTAGACTCTCCTTTGTTTTTGTTCATCATTTAGCTCCTTCTGGACCATGTTTACACACACCTTTCTTATGTCAAGTTTTTCAGTTAATATTTTCCTAACTGTTTCTCTAGTGATGTTTAATTGATCTGCTATGCTTCTCACAGTCAGACAACAACTTTGATGAATAATTCAATGAATTTTTGTGATTTTTTCATCAGTTCTGTTTATTACTGGCTGCCCTGAACTTTCTTCATCAGTGAGGCTTTCTCTCCCCTCAGAAAAATGTTTAATCCATGGCATTAACCTCATAAACATGGACTAACATGTATCTGATTTCACTCTTGGCAAGTTTAACAAGACATTTAATGTTCAGTCGTTGTTCTAATTCTAACTGTGACATTCTTGAGACAGCACACAAAAACATGCAAGAGCAATAGAGAACGCCAGTCAGCAAACTACTGCCACATGTCAATATGAACACAGCTGGGAGACACTAACATACCAAGGTTATCAAACAGCCCTGAGTGTTTGTACAGTGCTGCCAATGTAAGCATATGGGAGCAAATTCATGTACTTAATTATCAGACCTTGTACTTATCTCCAGACTCATCAAGTTGTATACATTAAATATGTACAACTTTTTGTATGTCAATTGTAATTCAATAAACTTGGCTTTTAAATAGATATATTTTACAGATGCATAAATTAGAGTTCCAAGAATATAACCTCACTCAAATGAACTGTGAAAGGGCAAGACTGAAATTTAGTATCCTGAGTTTAAAGCCTATGCTCACAGTACAACAAGTTAATAACTGGCAACTTGCTTTAAAGGAAAGAATATGTAGATTTGCATGGTGTGGTGGGTGATTTAAAATTATTTCATTAAAAATTCTAAATGATAATTCTAAATGATTCTTTTAAAGATCCCCAAAACCAAATTAAGAATTTTTTCTGAAGTAACATGAATATTGCTTTGAATACACTCATGCTTTCTATTATACTACCATAGTAATAAATACCATTTCAGGTTTATAGGTGTTCATAATGATGTCTATTATCAAGAAAGTTGTTAAGAAATTGAAACCGAACATAGAAAAGATGAAGTTACAACAAGACTCTAAGCAGTATTGATAAAATGTTAGATCTATAATTTTTAAGTATGAGAAACGTGTTTACTCGTTGAAAGATAATTCCAGATATTCTTAAAGATTTAGAAGTAAAAAGAGAAAGAGGTCACTGGGTAATAGATTCCCCTTCATTTGAACAGAAGCTGTAGAATTTTTCATGTCCTTAAAGCAAGACAATTGAATTGAAAGGGGAAGACATTTCAGATGCAGCCAGTCCATACTCAAACTCGGACCTTAGTGTTTTGACTCTATTTTTAAATAGAACTGAAAAGAAATTATTCGTTGTGTACTTTCATAAAATCATCCCAATGAGCTTAAGATTTTGACAAAATCACATGTTAATATCACTATAAAGAGCATGTACCTTATTAACTACAATCTTCCTTTTCTCTTTCCTCCTTCATTATTCAAACACATATTATCATACACAAAAACAAATTACAGAGACTAAAGTATAAAAGACTACATGAAAATTATCAGACTTTCATGTAATTTTTTTCATAATTAAAAAAAATCTGTTATTTTAACTAAAAAGTAGAATAGTAGGCAATATTTCTAAATTTAAATAGTTACAGAATCTGCACAAGGCATTTTTAGTGTACATGAAATGCTTTGATATGCATTACATTGACATATTTGATGTTACAGAAGATGTTTATCAGAGCCAGTAGAATGATTTAACTAGTAACTGGTTCATGTTTGGGGGGGTTTTCCCTTCCAATATGAAAAGTAAACTTCAGAGTAGTCAAGGGACTTGATAAGACAAAGTACAAATTAGGAGCAAAACCCAAAGTCAATTTCATTCTGATGATCTTTACCAGCATTACACTGTGGGTAGGTCCTAGGCATTTCACTGATGGGAAAACTGAGACTGATATGTCCATGACCTGCCCAAGGGAACACACATAATGGGAGGAAGAAGAAGCCTCAATTTGCATGCATTTTAAACTACTTACATTCTACGATTAAAGCCTGTTATTATAGTTTTCTGCTGTTATCTCACTATTTCCCCAGCCTCAGAATCTCAGAGCTGTGGAATCAATCGGAATACTCAGTTTCTACCATTTGCTGGCAAATAATATCATATGGTTTTCTGACCATATTTCTGACACAATATGGTCAGAAACATATGCTGTAAATAAAGGCACATTATTTATCTAAAATTTAAAAAGAAAATGTCTTGAGATAAATAAAGTAAACTATAGCCCTCTCTATAAAAAGTGTGGCCAATGTAAAAGTATTAAACTTTGGGTATTTGAGGAGAGATATTGTTCTGACAATCGACAATCATCAAGTATTATAAAGAGCCATAGAGGTACAAATGGGACAAACTTTTTTCCTCCAGAGACAACAATTCCCAGAGATCCATTAGACCACATTGAATAGATGATGCTGACTTCAGATTCAGCAAGCCATCATTACCACCAATGTGGAGCATCACAGCTATCATCTCATTCTTAATGACAGTGAAATCATCAAATATGAGTCAATGGGTGTAGAAGAAAATCACAACTGAAAATAGCAACTTTCTAAAAATACAGAGTATGCACTCTCTGGAGTCATATTCCTAGTTGCTGTGAGAGCTTGTCCTTCCTTCAAATATGGGCTTCCTAAGCTAATAAAAGATGGAGCCAATGTCAGTTCTGGAGTAATTCATTTAGAAAAACAGAGGGAAATATGCTGAACAAAAGGACCAAACTTGGGTGGTGCCTGTGGCTCAAAGGAGTAGGGCGCCGGCCCTGTATACCGGAGGTGGTGAGTTCAAACCCAGCCCCGGCCAAAAACTGCAAAGAAAAAAGGCTAAACTTGAGTAACTAGAAATAGCCCTCCTGATTTACACACAAATCTTTAAATATTTTTGCAGAAATTGAACTCATTCATATAACTGCAATTCCTTATACTCGGCTTATAAAACAATGTTGATATTATGTTTTAATTTAATACTTTCAATTCCTTAATTTAATATCCTTTTCACCTACAAAATACAGTCTCTTTGCTCAAATATCTAAAATGATTACAGAATTTTGTAACATTTCTGCTAACATTACTTGAGAATTAATTATTGTTTCCAAAACAACACTTCACACTTCAAAGAAGCATCAGAATTTTTTTTAATCAAAATAATGTTTACTTACCCTGCAACAGTTTAATTCCTCTGCTGTAAGTATGATGGTACCACATTTCTTTCCTGGAATTCCTCTAAAACAACAAAAATATATTTATATACATGAATATTTTATATAAGCACCACAGAATATAATAGTATGTTTACTTCATAGAATCAAATGACAAAATAATAATAGGTGGGCTCTTCCTTAAAAAATATATTTCTAGTCTCACCCTTTAGTTTGTGCCATAGATCTGCACTCCCAATGAAGTTAAACTTTTAGGATTACTTTGAACACATCAATCCTCTGCCCAAGAATCAGTATCTCAAAATTGTCTAACATACATAATATAATATAATTATAGATAATAGTCATGTTTCACATAATGACATTTCAGTGAACACCTGGCTACACATAGGAGGGAGAGTGTTGTCCCATAAGATCGCAATAGAGATGAAAAACTTCCATGGCCTGGTGATGTGACATTGTAGCACAATCCATTAGTCATGTGCTTACTGTGATGCTGGTGTAAACAAATCTACTGATCTACTGTCCTGTCAGCAGTATAAAAATATAGCAGCTGTAATTACATAAAGTATTAATAATGATAATAAACAACTATGTTACTGGTTCATTTCTTGACTATACTTTTTGTCATTATTTTAAAGTGTACCCTTCTATTCGTAAAAATGTAAAAATTAACCATAAAACAGGCCCAGGCAAGTCCTTTAGAACAGCAATCCTCCACTTTTTGGCAGCCAGGGACTAGTTTCTTGGGAGACAGTTTTTCCAGAGATGGGGGAAGTGGGGAAACCCCGTTCCTAACAAGCTACAGACCACTGGTGTTCACAGCCCAGGTTTGGGAACCACAGTCTTAGAAGTGTTCCACAAGAAAGCATTGTTATCAGAGGAGATGACAGCTTCACAAATGTTATTGGCCCTTCCACTGATGCTATCAACCTTAAGAACATAAAAGTATAGACCTCGAAAGTAGGAAAGTGAACATAGGGGAGGAAAACTAATGAGAAGAGATTGAATTATATTTATCTTATCAAACGTAGAGTTGTTAGGTAGATGAACAGAATACTAGCTCTCCTAGGGAAAAATGGCCAAATGGATGCTCTGCTATGGGGCTGCCTTGCGCTATTGCCCTGCCTGGGAAGAAGGACAAAAGGACAAAGGTTGAACCCACTTAGACGTGTTCACCTTAATCCCATCCTGAGAAGTACAGGCACTGTAGCCTTGAGAAAGTAATTTAAGAATAATTACCATACTGTTAACTGTCCATCAAAGTGACTTCATGGAAACATCTGAACCACAAGGAGGGTCCTGTCCAAGCAGTATAAAATGAGACTCCTAACCATAACTAGAGCCTTTTCTTTGTGACAACAGGGTGGGCCCATTTGCTCCTGATGGTAAACACATCTTGCTCTGTAAACTTATCTCTCCTTTCCTCAATAAACTTTTTTTCACGCTTGCAAAAATGAAAAAAATAAAAAAAAATGGGGAGATGTAATATAGTGAGACTGATAGTCCCGACCTTGTATAGGACTAGCCTCATGCTCATGTTTATGTCTTAATTTTTAACAAAAAGTTTTAGAAGTAAGCAAATGAAAATAAAAATGAATCGTGCCCTATGATTGCACCAATGTACAGAATTATGATTCAATAAAATTATAAAAAAAAATGTTCATAGAATAAGGATTTAAAGAAAGAAAATATTCTTGTTCAGCTATACAATGTATGTTTTAAGCTAAGTACTATTAGAAAAGAGTATAAGAGTTAAGGTCTAAAGTAGTGTGCAATAATGCCCTCGGCCTTCACATTCAATCACTCACTGACTCACTCAGAATAGCAAATTATATTCATGGTGAGTAAATATGTAACTGTACCACTATTTTTTTTTTTTTGAGACAGCGTCTCCCTCAGTCATCCTTGGTAGAGTGCTGTAGTGTCATAGCTCACAGCAACCTCAAACTCTTGGGCTCAAGCCAATTCTCTTACCTCAGCCTCCCTGGTAGCTGAGACTAGTGCCCACCACCACACCTGGCTATTTTTAGAAGTAGGGTCTCGCTCTTGCTCAAGCTGGCCTTGAACCTGTAAGCTCAGGCAATCCGCTCACCTCGGCCTTCCAGAGTGCTTGGATTACAGGCATGAGCCACTGCAAGTGGCCCAATTGTACCACTTTTTATCTTTTACTGTATTTTTATAGTACCATCTGTATGTTTAAATTCACAAATATTTACCATTGTATTACAATTGCCTACAGTATTCAGCACAGTAACATGTTGTACAGGGCAGTAACTTAGAAACAATAGGCTCTACCATACAGCCTAGCTGTGTAGTAGGCCAGAACATCTGGGTTTCTGTAAGTATACTCTGTAATGTTGGCACAATGACAAAATCACAAAACTTTCTCAAGGATTCTAAGTTTTCTACTACATTATTAAGACCTATTAAGATTAAGTTTAAAATCTTGGATTTCACTATTTCCCTCTTGTTTCATCAAAACTATTCCTTAAGTGTGCTTATATTTTTTTCTGTGTTCATTTCCATGCCCCAACACACCATTATTCGTTAACCATTCTCTGTTTCCTATTCTGCCTCTATCTTTCCATATCCCCAGATGAAATCCCCCCACTTTTTAAAAAATCTGCTTATCCCAGGAAACTTCACACAAACCTCAGCCTTTTCTGCATTTCTGTTAGGCTTAAAGTCAGTACAATAAGGTTTAGAACTTAATTATTCCTAAATTATTAAAAATCACACATTTTACCCTTTATTTTCTCGAGTTGATTATAAGCTCTATAAGAACAATATTCATGACACATACATGTACCTCTTATAAACACAGCTTTAAACATCTATACATAGTAACTGTTTAGTATACATGTATAAACAGACATGTAATATATAGCTTAACATTTACTTCTACCATCTGTTTATACCCAATCAGGGACCTTGTACATTTCAGGATTTTCCATTTTCTCAAAGTCCCTATGACTAAGACCTCAATTAATTTAATTTTGCATGTATTTTTCTTAAAATTTTCCATGCATCATTTTTAGTATAATTCCATGATTTTAATATCGTTAAACAATTTTTCTAGTCCAGCCATAACTTTTCTTCATCTACTATTTGTGAATCAGAAATTATATTTTCAATAATATGGAGAAGTAAACAATCTGAGATCTACTGAACACACTTTAAAATGCTTAATAAAATAAACCTAGGTCTTCATAAATCCTTAAGTACTTTGACAGAAAAGTAAGGACGAATCAGATGCTGAAGATGGAAAGACAGAAAGATAAGCAGAATGGAATGTCGGAGAATTGAATCTTTGGCTGCTGTCTTTTATGGTTACTTAGAGAATAAAGATCAGAGAGAAACAGAAAGAGGTAGATTCACAATGTGAAGTGCTCAATAAACAGCCAATCCGCAGCAAAAAGTTTGGATTCCAAAGACTAGATTGCCTAATTGTAGAAAGAAATACAAATAAATATTCATTTTAGAGATTTTTGAAACTCTCTGCTTTAAAACTTGATAAATGAAAGAGACAAAAATGTGTTTTAATAATTCAGGCCTCAACCAGGCTTACTACCTTAATTGGTACTCTTTGGTTATACACCAAAACTTCAAACCAAGAATTCAATTTAATTTAAGTGGCCACTGGTATGTAGTTAACATAAAACCTCTCTGGTAGAGCTTGCCTTCAAATTACATCTTAAAATAAATCACATAAAAGTTTCAAAACTATAGATGGGGCTGTTTTTAAAATACACAAAATACTCAAGGAAAAATATCCCCACCATGTGTTAGAATCTCCAAAATAATAGGCTACAGAATCAAACACAGATTTAGAATGTAAGACATGTTATGTATAGCATACAAAATATAAGTATGTATCATATATTTAAAATTTAAAGAGAGTGAGATTATGAGTAACCAGGAAAGGATTATAAAATAAGAAAGAATATTTGGAACAGAATATACAGCCCAGAAATAAATCCAAACAGACATTGTTTGAGTGAGTTCCTCCCATATTTTCTTCCAGCAATTTTATAGTTTCTGGTCTTATATTTAGGTCTTTTATCCATTTTAAGTTCATTTTTGTACACAGTATATGGTGTAAGATAAGAATCTATTTTGCATGTGAAAATCCAGTTTCCTCAGCATCATTTTATCATATTATTAAAGATACTACTCTTTCCCTATTGTAGCCTCTTAGTGCCCTTGTCAAAAATTAGTTGACCATCAAGGTTTGGTTAGACAGAAGAAACAACCAATTAATTGAAAGATGGATGTAAAAAAATTATCCATGAAGTACCAAAGAGAAGCAGACACAAGGACTATTATAAAGAGGTTTAGAGACACACAGCACAAATGTAAAAGGTTTAATATATATTTAATCAGAGTTCCAGAAGGGGAAGGAAGAATAAATTGAGGAGATAAAATAATGGAAGAGATAATAACTGGGAAAACTCTAGAACTGGTGACTCACCTAAATTTCCAGATCCAGAAAGCCCAGTGAACCCAAAGAAGTATAAATGAAAATAAATATATACCTAGACACAGGATAGGAGCATAGAAAGGCACCAAAGATGAAGAGCATATCTCCAAAGGAGTCAGAAAGATAAGGCAGATGATTTACAAAAATAGGAAAATTAAACTAAGATCTGACTAATCAGAAGCAACATTAGAAACTAAAAGAAAGTTGAAAAATTGTCTTTAATGAAGTTAAAGAAAGTAATTGTCAATCCAGGACTGTAAATAATGTCTTTTAAGAACAAGCACAAATTATAAACATTTCCATAGAGCATAGCCAAGTGTTTACTTGAGAAATTTATAAAGGAAGGACTTCAAACTGAAATAAGTGATTAAAGATGGAAGACCTGAGATGACAGAAGAAATAGCAATGGAAGCCAAGGATAGTAAATATAAATAAATCTTAATATTGACTATGAATAATAAAAATAAATACAGATTATCATAATAGCATTAATCTTCAGAGTGAAAATTTAACATCTTCTGATGTCCTTTTTATTATTTGGGAGGGGAAATTCTGAAAAAATAGAATTTGGTGAATTGCGTAATATGAGGTCTGATGGTTAGGACTGCAAACTTGCCCCTGTGCCCTTACACAGGGAGCACTATACAAACAACTTGGTAAGGATTCAAAACCTTGGTATATCAGTGTCTCAGTGTTTATGTCATGTGGTGGTGTCTTGCTGAGTGGCATTCAATATTGTTGTTATGTGTTTTGTGTGCTGTCATCAGAATGGTGGAGCTTAAATTGAAGCAATGAATAAACGATTATAAATTTCTTATTAAACTTGGCAAGAGTGGAAATGAAATCAGGGACATGTTAGTCCAAATTTATGGGGATAATGCCATGAGGAAAACAGCAGGGTATAAATCAATTAAATTTTTCAGGTGGAGTGAGAAAGTGTCACTGATGAAGAGAGGTTGGGGCAGCCAGAAATGAGCAAAACTGATGATAACATTGCAAAATTTTGTCAAACTGTAGGCTGAATTTGTTGGCTTACTATGAAAAGCAGAGCAAACCAAGTAAACATTGATAGGGAAACAGGAAAATTTTAACTGAAAATCTTTGCAAACAACTCGTCACTATTGCATCACAAAAATGTACCAACTCACACAGCACTGTAAGTGAGGGACTTTATAGCCAGTGAGCAAAGAACTATATTGGAACACTCTCCCTACTCACCTGACCAGGCCCCTAGTGACTCTTTTTCTCTATCCAAAGATAAAGGAAATATTGAAAGGAAAACATTTTAATGGCATTCAGGACATCAAGGGTAATACAATGATGGCTTTGATAGCCATTCTAGAAAAGGAGTTCAAAAATTGCTTTGAAGGGTGGACGAGGCATGGCATCAGTACATTGATATATAGCTTCCCAAGAGGAGTACTTTGAAGGTGACCATAGTAGTATTCAGCAATAAGGTATGAACCACTTGTAGTAAATAGCAGAAGGAAAACTGAAAAATCCACAAATATGTAGAAATTAACACATTCTTAATCTAGTAATGGGTTAAATAAGAGGGTGCCAGGGATTTTAAAAATAGCTCAAGACAATTAAAAATAAAAGCATAGTATACTAAATGTATAGGATATAGTGAGAATAGTATTAAAAAGGAATTTTATAGCTAAAAACACAAATATTAAACAGGAAAAATCTCAAGTCAATAACCTAACTTTGGACCTCAAAGAACTTGAAACAAGTAAGAGCAAACTAATCCCAAAGTTGACAAAAGGAAGAAATAATAAAGATTAGACCAGGCACAAAGAGAATAGAAAAAAATACAAAAATACTAATGAAACTATGATTTGGTTTTTTGGAGAAGATCAACAAAATTGACAAACCCTTAGCAAGATTAAGAAATAAAGAAAGATGATTCGTGTAAAAGCTGATGAAAAAAGGAGACAATACTTCTGAAGCCACAGAAATTAAAAGAAGTACAAGAGAATGCTATGAATAATTACAGACCAACAAATTGGAAACCCTCAAAAAGAACTGATACATTCCTAGAAACAAACAATATACCAACACCGAATCATGAAGAAATATAAAATCTAAACAGATTGATAGCTTAGCAATGAGTTTGAATCAGAAATAAAAAACCCTCTCAACAAGGAAAGGGACAGGTCCAGATGGCTTAACCAGAGAATTCAAACAAACATCTAAAGAATTAACATAAGTTCCTTCAACTCTGGCAGAAACTTGAAAAACAGGAAATAACTTCCAAGCTCATTCAATGAAACCTGTATTATCCTGATACCAAACCCTATCAGAGACACTACAAAAAAAAAAGAAAGTGACAGACAAATATCCCTGGTGAGCGTTAATGCAAAAATCCTTAATAAAATACTAGCAACCCAAATTCAATAGTGCATTAAAAAAATTATACACCATGACCAAGTGGGATTTATGCCTTGGGATACAAGGATAATTCAACATGTGAAAATCAATCATGTAATATACCACAGTGACAGAATGAAGAACAAAAACACATGATCATCTAGCATCTGATGAAATTGAACACCTGTTCATGATAAAAAAAAAAAAAAGCTAATAAAATTGGAATGGAAAGAAACTACCATAATAAAGGTAACGTATGTGAGGCCCACAGTGAACATCAAACTCAAAAGTAAAAGACTGAAGGACCTTCCCGAAACAAGGCAAGTATGCCCTCTCCCACTTCTATTCAACATAGTATTAGACGTACTAGCCAGAACAATGAGGCAATAAAAAGGAAAAAAGTCCCCAAAATTTTAAATGAAGAAATAATTTCTTTACACAAATGACCTTATCTAGTAGATAGAAACCCTTAAAAATCTCCCCTCCTCCACAAACTATTAGAACTAGTAAATTCATCAAAGTTGCAGAACAAAAAATCAACACACACCAATTACCCTGCATCTTAGAAGGGTACAGGTAAAACTTACTAAATGCAGAATATAAATGTCTTAACACAATAACTAAGAAATTTCCATGAAGGATATGTTAACCTGTTTGATGAAAATATTTCAGATTATGAAATTATGAAACCAGCACATTGTACCCCATGATTACACTAATATACACAGCTGTGATTTAATAAAAAAGAAAAAAATCAACACACAAATCAAAACAAATATCATTTTCTTTGATATAATAAAAATGAATAATCTGAAAAAGGAAATTAAGAAAACAATATCTTTCTTAATAGCATCAAAAAAGAATAAAACACTTAGGAATAAGGCAATCCAGAGCTGAAAAACTTTTACATTGAATGTTATAAAACATTACTAGAAACAATTAAGGATAGTACAAATAAATGTTAATATATACCATATTTATGGATTAAAAGGCTCAATATTGTTAAATTTTTCATAGTACCCAAAGTGAGCAACCGAACCAGTGCAATCACTATCAAAATACCAATGTCATTTTGCCAAAACAAACAGAAAAATTAAGTCATCTTGGAAACCTAAGCCAAAACAATTTTGCAAAGTAAAATAAAATTGGAGGGCTCACACTTTCTGATGTCAAAATATGTTACAAGCTATAAGAATCAAAACAGTATGGAACCAGCATAAAGCTAGACAAACAGACCAAAGAAATAGGATAGAGAGCTAAATACATCACCACATGCACTTCAACAAGGGTACCAAGACTTCGCAATGAAGAAAGAATAGCCTCTCCAACAAATGGTGGGGGTTTGGAAACGCGATATCCACATGCAAAAGAGTTAAGTTTGACCCAAACACGATATACAAATGGCAATTCAAAATGGAATAATGACCAAAATATAAGAACCAAAAATGTAAAACCCTTAAAAGGAAATATAGGAGGGAACACAGGGGAAAAGCTTTGTAAGATTAGCCTTGGCAATGATTTATTTGATATTACACCAAAAGCACAAGCAGCAAAAGTATTAATAGACAAATAGGGCTACAAAAAATTTTAAAACTTTTGTGCAAAATTAACAGTAATAGTGAAGAAGAAAAATTTACAGAAATGGAAGAAATATTTGCAAATTATATATCTGATGGGGGTTAATGTCCAGAATATACAAAGAATTTCCTCAAATAATCTAATTAAAAATAGGCAGAGGATTTGAATAGAAATTTTCCAAAGATGACATACAAGTGGCCAAAAGTTGTATAAAAACATGTTCAACATCACTAATCATTAGAGAAATTCAAATCAGATCCATAGTTAACTACCACCTTATACCATTTAGGATGACTACTATCAAAAAAAAACAAAAACCAGAAAATAAATGTGGGTGAGGATGTGAGAAAAACTGTAACCCTGTGCACTGTTAGTGGGATTGTAAAATGGTAAAACTGCTACAGAAAACAGTATGTCGTTTCCCTAAATAATTAAAAGTAGATCTCCATATGGCCCAGAAGTCCTACTTCTTGTATATATCCAAAATAATTGAAAGCAGGGACTTCAAGCAATATTGTACACTCATGTTCACAGCAGCACTACTGACTAATGCATTGATTAATACATAAACACTTATACATACATAACCAGATGAATGAACAAGCAAAATGTGGTATATGCATCTGTGTACTATGGCAGTCTTCAAAAAGAGGAAATCTTATCACATGCTACCACATGAAGGACTCTTGAAAACATGCTAAGTGAAATAAGCAAGTCACAAAAAGACTAATACTGTGTAATTCCACATATATGAGGTATCTAAAGTAATCAAATTTGCAAAGAGAGTAGAAAGCTGATTAATAGCATTTGGGGGAAGAGAAAAAAGGAGGCTATTTGATGAGTACAGATTTTCAGTCTTGCAAAATTAAAATGTTCTAGAGATCTGTTTCATAGCAATGTGAATATACCTATCACTACTAAATTGTACATTTAAAGTAATAAAGATGATAGATAGAAAATACAACATGACCCATTAAGGTTACTCCAGGGATACAAGATTGTGTAATATTTTAAAATCCTGAACTTAAATGCAAAAACCCAAAAAACTAATTGTTACAAAATAATACAACCATGGTAATGAAGAATTTCTTCTAGTAAATCAAAAAGCACAAATGATAAAGAAAAAGACTTAAAATTTGTCATTAAAATTAAGCATGCCTATTAATCAAAGCACAATGTCTAAAAAATAGAAGGATAAAAGTCAGACCTTGGGAGAAGATGTTTTCAAAATAGTCAAACAACAGAAGAATATTTAAGGAACTCTCCAAAATCAGTAAGAAAATGGCAAACAACCTAATTAGAAAAATGGGCAAGATTATGAAAAGATATTTTATGGAAGATGATAAATAAATAGGCAATATATGTATGAAAAGATTTTTGACCACACTGGTAACAAGGAAAATGCAAATTAAAATATATATGTTATAATGCAAAACAAAAAAAAGTCTAAAGATGTTAATTTTTGACAAGAAGTGGAATTCTTTCATACTGCTGTGAAAGGTAAATTAGGCAAGACCATTTGGAAAGCAATTTGGTAATTTCTAATAGATTTGAAATTGTTTATATTAGTTTTCTATAACTGTATAGTGAATTAAATCAGATGTAGCAGCTAAAATAATAATCATTCATTATCTCACATTCAGAAGTCAAATGGGCTAAGCTAGGAATTCCACTCAGGAACTCATAAGGCTGAAATTAAGGTATCAGCCATATTGGGTTCTTATCTGGATGAGCTGAGAGGGAATTTGCTCGCAGGATCACTCTGGTTATCAACAGATTGAATTTAAGTCCTTCCCATGGTTTCCATGTGGCCTCATAGCTCCAAGTTGCCAATCAGTAGATTAAAGTCCTTCTTGCTCTACAAGTATAACTTTCTCTGGCTTTCATATATCTTTTGCTTTTATGGGCTTACATGATTACACTGGGTCTACCTATACATCATTCTATC
Organism: Arctocebus calabarensis; assembly: GCA_963573935.1. Lineage (NCBI taxonomy): Eukaryota > Metazoa > Chordata > Mammalia > Primates > Lorisidae > Arctocebus > Arctocebus calabarensis. Next base: position 23,621 of record CAUYON010128795.1, read on the forward strand.
CTTTTTTTTTTTTTTTTTACTTATTTAAAACTTTTATTTTTTAACTATCAGCCACATCAGGCCTCAACAAGGGCAGAGACTCAAACAGATGGTTTTTCTTAACACATCAGGCTACAGCAGAGTTTAAACCAAGCTGGACATAAGCCGGCTCCAACCACAACTGAATCTCTCCCTCTTGGCATCAATCACATGGGCTGGAAACTGGCTTCAACAGGCTTCACTTCCTCTAAGGAAGTAGGTGGAGGCCACTCATGGCTTCCTCATGTTTGACAATCACTCGCTGCTGCTGAGGAGCCGAGCCCTCAGGCACCCACATGGTTCAGACTCTGTACAGGAGGGCACTATAAACCACAATCTCAGTGAGGTCTGAAGAATCCAAAGTTTTTGGCTCAATCATGGCCTTGCCACCTCCTCAAAGAAAGAGATTTGCAATCTGTGTGGGTCAAATATGGGTTCCAACAGCTATGTCTGCACCTGAAACACCTTGGGAGCTATCAGATCTTCTGGAACATTCAACCACAGTGGTATACCTTTACATTTTGGGAGCATTTCCGTGTTGTGACCCTCAAATCCACTCTCACGAGCAGAATCCCTTCTACATGTACATAACCTATGACCTTAGAATTTTATTCCAGGTATATGAGACATGTACATTTATTGTAGCATTGCTTATATAAGAAAAATAAACCCTTACAACTGTAGAAAAAGAAAGTCTACCAACTTGACTCTAGGTATATTTGTAATTTCTAAAATGGATTACTATACAATGAAAAATAAAGAATAACCAACAATAAAAACAAAAACAAAAGCCCAATGACTAGATATTAGGTAAATATCTTTATAATTCGGAAAATTTACAGAGCAGTGAATAAAATGAACAAACTACAGCTTCACACATTATATGGATGGTTCCAACAAACTCTTTTGAGATAAAAAGTCACAGAAAAATATACATAGTCTTATTTCAGATCTGTAAGTCATAAAAGCTACAAAATGAAACATCACATTTAATAATTTTATGAAGAACTTCCATAAGGTTCAATGTTTTTTAGAAAATTAATCTGTTTATGCAAAGCTAGATGAAAAAAGTCGACCTTTAATGGGTGGGGTGTCTTCAGAAATGTAAGTTTCCTGCCTCAAAATATGTCCTTCATCAGTCTGTCCTAATACTGAAAATTTTTCAGGCTCCCAGATTTTACGTTGAGGATGTTCACTCAGTAAACCTGTTCATCTATTTTCATTTTCTAATCAATACCACCTCTCTGAGTCCTATAAATAGCATTAATTCCTTCCTTCATTCTTTCTATCTTATAGGTGCTCCTCCTATGGTGCAGCAAGACCTAGTGCATAGAGTTTGTGTTTGAACATTTCCTCACAGCCAACTTTAAATTCTAGTCCATCAATTAATGACTGTGACCATGAACAAGCTAGTTATGTTTTTTAAAATTTAGTCTCTTCATCTGAGAAATTAAAACAATAATGTAGTTTAAAATATCACATGTATAATAAACATAGCATCAAGCAAGTATGCAATAAACTATAGTTATGATTATGTGTTTACATGTATCATTCACAAGGGCAGTGAGTTCCACATGGGCAGGGATTATGCACTGTTATCTCTGCATACCTTCATCTAAAGCTGTCTCACACTTACTAGATGTCTAAACATGTGTTGATTTGAAGTGAATTTGATGTAAGAGTAATGTCAGGAGGTCCTAGCTAAATAATATAACTCAGATGTATGTACAAGAAAAGCTAACAAATTAAACCAGGGGCGTGCCTTCCATATGATCTTAGTACTTATTAGTTTGTTGACTGGCTCTCTGGTAAGTGGGCCCTGAAGATAATCAAACATCATGCACTTGAGAGACAGGATAAAGAAGATGGAGCTGGAACATATTCTTCTTAGCAAAGTATCTCAAGAATGGAAGAAAAAGTATCCAATGTACTCAGCCCTAATATGAAGCTAATTTATAGCTTTCATATGAAGGCTAAAACCCATTCTTCAAGTTTTGAGGAACTTATCAGACAGAACAGACAGCCAGACACCATTGTGGTTACGCCTGCAGCAAAATGTTGAGAAAGTGTGTTCAATTTAGATCAACTATATCTGTATCCAGCAGCATCTGTGATGAACAAAGAATTTTCATGGCAGCTTCTGCTGTTTCATCATTATTCGCTCCTTTTTCTATTTCTATACTTTTATTTGATTAGTGTGTATAAAAACACACAATAAACGTGGGTTGTCACTGAGTGCCCGAGCAAGCACCAGTCTTCCTTTCAACAATCATTTTGTGTGCAGCACTTCCTCTGTGTCCCCGATCAGTTAAGTTCCGTGATTGACTACATTTTCTATGTATTTTTAATATACTAAATAAGCCTAATATGTCTTTTCAAAAAGACCAAATTTTAGAGTTTTGATTTTGGATGGTTTGTTAAATATCAAAGGCTTAAAATATTTCTTTAAATGGGATTACAAGTTAAAAGATTTTAAAGACAATACATAACTGGATTACATGTAAATTCCTTTACAGATTTTCTATTATGAGCTTCCATTTTTCTTTCTGTTTAATTTCTTTTAAATGGATTTCTCAAAAATCCATTTTTTGCAAACAGGACTATAGTGTACTACAAAGTTAACTATTTACTTGGCTAGACTGATAATTAGTTTTAAAAAGTCAGAATCTTGTTCTTTGACAATGATTCAGTTTCCCAAATAATTTAAACAACTAAATTATTACATTTTACAAATGAGGACTATTTATGGAATATAATATTGATACAGAATTTTCTCCTTTAGGACTAGACAGGGTTTGCTCCCATTTTTAGGTTCAGGTGAACTCAGAAATTTGACTGTTTCTTTTTCAGAATTTATCTTTAGGCACAGTGGGCTGTGCCCTGCAGACTACATTCTCTAGATAAGCCCACAGTTGAATCTAGTAACTTTAGAAATATTACAGAGGTGGCAGTTTTATAATTTTTAAACATTTGGATTTTAATAACAGCCTTAAAATTAATTTTATTTCAAAGAAATCCATAGTTTCCTGAACAATAAGTTTCTTGAGTTATTCCTGTTCGAAGTTTTCTATCTTTCTGGAAACATAGTGATAGCAGTCTCTCACAAGCTATTTTTAAAAATACTTCAGTACAATTTTCAGCAGGGGGTGGGGGTTCCCTGTGTTTTCCATTCTCTTCCCTCATATAAACCACAGATACAGACAGGGGCCACTCACACAATCATTTCAACTTGTGAAAGGGGGGCACGAAAGCCCACCTCTTGTTATCTATCTCAGTCAGTTTTCAAGCACTCACATGTACACAATTTCAACCTTCTTACATCCTATTTCTTACCTGGGCAGTCTGAGGTTTCCACTTAGCCATTCGAAACTTTCTCTATTACCACTGTTCAGAGTTATCATTCCCCCAGTCCTTAATCACACAAACCCACATTTTCATTCTTTCATAAAGATAACTTGTGGTAAAATGAACTTGAACAAATTTCCTTCTCCCTGGGGCTTTGCACAACAGGAAGAGGCTAGGTGCAGGTGTGGATGTAGAGGAGGCAGGGGAGGAGGTCTCCAGGGGAACATAGGAGGATCCTGCCTGATGTGGGGGAGAGACCATGGGAGGACTGAAGGATTGGAAGGATGGTAAGGCAGAGGGTCAAGGATGGGATCCTCTGCCTCCTCGGGTACTGGGAGGATGGGGTGGCACTTTGAAGGGGTCTTTGTCACTAAAACTTACTTCATAGATGGAGAGAACAGGCACAGAGCCAAGCTGGGGAGTTATTCACCAGCTCTGTCTGTACATCAATGTAAGGAAATTGATTAGGGTGGCCAGGCTCTCCCATGGGGACATATTTTCAAACCTGTCAGCATAAGAAAGGATCAATGAAACCTGCAGGGGGCCAGCCCACACCAAAGACTGGCCACTCAAGTTCACGAAGGGCAGTGAGGCACCCTTTGGAGAACTTTACTTTGTATTTATCACTTTTGTTTATGGAAAAAACATTTTTGAAATGTCTGAGAAGACAGTTCAGGGGGAAGTCTAGTTTGGAAGAAAAGGAACTCAGCACAGAACAGAAGCACAAGCTATAATATGTTAACTAGACAAACAACATGGAATACAAAAGAAAAAATGTATATGACTCTACGTTGATCATTTGAGGCCAGGGCTCACCACCAACACCACCAGTGCTTCTAGCAATGGGCATTGACACACATCTCTGGCAGTCCCCGAAAGGCTGATAGCTCAGCAACCTGGGCTTCCTGTTTCTGATAGGCCAATAGCCCAGGAATCTGGGGTTCCTGTCTTACGGTTCATGGGACTCTCAGGCATAACCCTTGAGGTTAGAAATCAAAGTCCCTTGTCACCTGCCCTCTGCACCCCAGCTTCTCTGAGGCCCAAGGCCAAAGCACTGATGTCTCAGTGGCAGTAATGTCTTACTGTCTCTGATAGGCTGAGGCTTCCCACTGGTATTCCGGTGTTTCTAATGATGGGTGGCTCTACTGACACACACCTCTGAGAGCCTCTGACAGGCCAATTTCCCAGCAACCCAGGGTTCCTATCCAAGACTCCAGTCCCTTTGTCCTTCCCTCAGAGGTTCCTAAGGGCCCTAAACAATTTTCAACAAACAAATACAACAAACAGTTATATGTTTTCACAACAGTCCACAACAACAAATTAGCACAACAAAAAATGAACACAATAGTTACACTAAACGTCTGTAATCACTAGCCAAAAATAGATGTTTGAATGGCTTACCTCTGGAGGCCGACTCACAGGTGAATTTAGGGGTGATTGTCAGCAGGTCTTCTGAGGGCTCTGAGTACTTTGGGGGCCCTGGAATGTTTCTAGGGGTGCCTCCCCTCATAGGAACCACAATCTGTCCCTCTCTTGGAGGCCATCTCAGGATAGGCAGTGCCAGGGTCTAGAGGATCTTGCTGGGGCCTCCAAAATGTTATGCCCAGCAGTCTCTCAAAGACCATACTGTCAAACAAGTCAAATTGAAAGAGGAATCCTTTTCTTGAAGAGCTGGCCAGTGACTGTCTCATTGTCCCAACAGGGGGTTTCTGAGAGCATCCCCAAGTGCTTAAGGGGTCGAGTTTTTAAGGCTTATTCTACATCCCAGGTAAGGTAGAAAGCAAGCATTGTACAGAAGCAGAATCTTGTGGTTAGTTAGCTGTACATCTTTGTTTTAGTACTTTCTCCACCTGGTATTTCTTAAAGGTCAGTCCGGGGACAGTTGGTACTTCCCACTCCATTTC
>CAUYON010128803.1:0-31206 GCA_963573935.1 Arctocebus calabarensis
ATATACTTTTTAATTTTTATATATACATGTGTTTATTAGGTTTCCATTTTTTGCCTTCACAGAATTAAAAAGACTTAAAATTTAATAACAATAACAGTGTTTAAGATAAGGACTAGAAACAAAAACCTCGAAAAGAATGAAAGAATATAAATACATTCAGAAAAGAAATCGGGCGATTACTGCATCAAAATATTAAGCAATATTAATAATAATAATGCAAAGAAAGTAACATTCACATTGTCAAATAAGAGTATGTCTATTATAGAATGCCTTCACTGTGAAAGCATTCTCAGTATGGAGTCATCAATTAACTTCTTATTTTTTCCCAAAGTCTCAAAAAATAGACAACTAATATTTATAAATAAAAGTAAAAGATAATTTCAAAAAACAGATCATGCCAAATATTATAGACAATAGAAAAAGAAGAAATAATTCAAAGGCATTCCACTTAATCTGGATACACCTGATATTAAAATTGGAGAAAATATATTATTATAAAGGGAAATTAGAAACATATTTCACTTATAAATGAGGATGCAATATCCTAAACAGCTTATTAACAAGTTGAATTAAAAATTAATGTTTAAGTAATATACCTTGGTCAAAATTGAATCCAGTTTATGTAAGAATTAGTCACTATTTTCTTTTGAAAATTTTTATTAGGTCATTTGTACATAGATCATACATACATTTACACCATTATGGGATTCGTTGTGTTGATTATTTGTACAAATTGGAGTGCTTACATGCTCCTGTGAAACCAATTTATAATCACTCACACTTGCATATGAAAAATGAAACTCAACTATAGCCCAGGATGAAGAAGGGAAGGGGAGGGAGAGGAGAAGGGAGGGAGGATGAGTAGGGGGACCACACCTGTGGAGTATATTGCAAGTACAGGTTGGATCTATCAGGTGTAGAACACAACTGTCTTAATACCATTATTGGGTAAAAGAGGTGAAACTATTTTCTTTTCTTTCTCTGTTTTCTTTCCCTCACCCCCTCCCTCCTTCTCTCCCTGTCTGCTCTCCCTTTCCCTCATGCTCCACTGTGTCATTAATTGTCCTCAAATCAAAGTTGAACACATAGGATTCTTGCTTCTCCATTCTTGTGATGTTTCACTAAGAATAATGTGTTCCACCTCCATCCAAGTTAGTACAAATGCTGCAAAATCTCCATTTTTTTAACAGCTGAGTAATATTCCATGGTATACATATACCATAACTTACCAATCTATTGCTGGATTGAAGGACATTTAGGCTGTTTCCAAATTTTAGCAATTGTAAATTGGACTCTGATAAACATTCTAGTATAAGTGTCTTTATAATAAAAGTTTTTTTTTTTTCTTCTGGATAGATGCCCAGCAATGGTATTGCAGTATCAAATGGGAGGTCAAGGTTGAGTTCTTTGAGCTTTCTCCATACTTCCTTCCAAAAAGTCTATATTAGTTTGCACTCCCACCAGCAGTGTAAAAGTGTTCCTTTCTCTCCACATCTGTGCCAGCATCTGCATTTTTGAGATTTTGCGATATAGGCCTTTCTCACTGGAGTTAGATGGTATCTCAGGGTGGTTTAATTTGCATTTCTTTAATAATTAGAGATGATGAGCATTTTTCATGTGTTTACTGGCCATTCATCTGTCGTCTTTAGAGAAGGTTCCATTCATCTCTCTTCCCCATTGATGTAGGGATTGTTGGTTTTTTTCTTATAGATTAATTGAAGTTCTGTATAAATCCTGCTTATTAAACTTTTGTCTGATTCAAAATATGCAAATATTCTTTCCCATTGAGTAGTTTGTCAAGTTGCTGAAACCAACAATTTACAGCCACCTAATCTTTAATAAACCAAATGAAAGTGTTCACTGGGGGAAAGACTCCCTATTCAATAAATGGTGCTGGGAGAATTGGATATCCATATGTAAAAGACTGAAACTTGATCCGTACCTTTCTCCACTCACAAAAATTGATTCAAGATGGATAAAGATTTAAATTTAAGGCATGAAACAATAAAAATCCTCAAAGAAAGAATTGGAAAAACGCTGGAAGATATTGACCTGGGAAAAGACTTTATGAGGAAGACTGCCATGGCAATAGCAACAACAGCAATAATAAACAAACGGGACTTAATTAAACTGAAAAGCTCTGTACAACCAAGGAGACAAACCACCAAAGGAGACAACCTACTCAATAAAATGTACTTTAATAATGAAGTTCTATAAGAGTATTGTAATAATTTCACATTTCAAAAAGCAATAGATTTCTTTTCTTCTTTTTAAGATAAGGATATCTGGACTCAGCCAGGTGAGGAGGTGCCTGCCTGTAATCCCAGCACTTTGGGGAGACCGGAGCTTGAGCTCAGGAGTTGGAGACCAGATTGAGCAAAAGTGAGACTCTAGCTCTACTAAAAGTGGAAAAATGAGCCAGACATTGTGGTAGCTACTCCAGAGGCTGAGGCTTGAGGATCATTTGAACCCAGGAGTCTGAGGCTGCTATTAGCTATGTTGAGGTGATGGCAATCTGCCCTGGGCAACAGAGTGAGAAGCAGACAAGAAAATAGGGTACCTGGACTCATTATGTGTGACAGACCTGGATCTATAGCCAGGGCTTGTGTCTCCGCAGTGCCCATCAGAAGTACCCTTAACCTGCTCAAAGGGTGGCAGAATTATCCCTTTACAATAGCTCAATCATTTTTATCAATCAATCTAGGAAATACATTTGAAAATATGCTTCAGACTCACTTGAAAAGATTTATTTATAAAGTGATCTTTCAATAAGAATAAGACACCAGCAACTGTGTTACCAAAAAAATGAATGATTAGTAAAGAAAATCACCAATAAAAATTTAAAACTGAAAAGACAGGCTGAAAGACTAAAACTTGCAACTAGGTTAATTAACTAGAAATTTTCAATTAGGTTAATTGTTTAATGTAATTAGAATCAACATTTTGAGGTATTCTCATTGTTATCCTCAAGTGAGTGGTAGCATTACATTTTTAAATACTGAAATGATGGCTCTTTACAATTTCTGCATGGTTTGAGAAGTGTATGCAATTATTTGGCTTTTATAGAACCTAAAAAGACAAAGCCCTAATTAAAAAAAGAAAATCCCTTCCATGCCTCATGAGAGCCAGCTGGGTTATCAGTGTGGAGGGAGTTAGTCAATCCCTTATTATGTTTGGCTGTTTTCCACATAACTTTTCTAACATCCTTTAAATTCTTTGATTAGTTAGTATTGCCATACTTCTGATGCTTCTTATAATTTGTGCTCCTTTAATACCAGTTTGACAAATGATATTTGCTATGAAATGGGAAAAGTACATTTTAAAACTCTTCTGTTTGCTTTACCAAGAAATGCCAGTAGGTGGCACTAACTGACCAAATTCCTGAATCACTAGAAAAATCTACATTTGAAAATCACGGATACTAATAGAGATCCTATAATATGAGATATTAATTCTGCAGTAGGATTAAGGCTTTATTTGTGTGCATTTTTAATTGCCTTGAACTTCATTTTCAGAACTTTGTAGTCTATTGAACATGTATTCCAAATTTTTTATTTTTTGTTGTTGTTTGGGATTCATCGAAGGCACAATGAAAGAATGAGGTTACTTTGACTGGTTTTGTTAGATGAAGTCCCTCTTATAATTGTGCCCAACATTTATTTCTTAATTAATTTTTCCATTTATCTCGTATAACTCCAAATGAGAATTATCTGTCACAGACTATTATATTTAACAACACAGATGCCACTGACCGTAAACACTACTATGAATGATGATAAATATCAAAGTGCTTCTCCTATTCATGTGGCTATTTCTATCCATGGCAGTGATTTTTTTTGAAAAAAGAAATTTGATCAAATGAGTCACCATGAATCCTGGAGGGAGATAAGTGAAGAAATCCCTTCTCCCCCTTAGTGCCCCGCTGTGCGCTTCTCTCCGTCCCTCCCTTTGCTCCGCGCACAATGGCTTTCTTGCGAGCTTTCCAACATGCCCGTGACTCTCTCTGGATCCTTTGTTCTTGCTGTTCCATCTGAGTGAAACACTCTACATGGTGATATATTGTAGGGAACTTTACGTTCTGTTCAAGGCTCTACCATTCTAATACCACAATATCTTCCCCAACATCCCCTCCCCTCACCCCTTAATTCCTCTCACATTTCTCTACTTTTGCTTTTTACATAGCACTTATTACCTCCTAACATATCACCCAGTTTAATCATTTATTCTATTAATTATTTACGGCCTGGCAGCATCTCTTAGAATGTCAACTCCATAAGACAGGGCTCTTTGTTTTTCTCACTACCGGATCACAAACACCTTGAAAAAGGACTTGCCTACAACGGGCAGTGGGTCGAGTCTATTGAATTTTTGTCCACAATTATATATTGTGCACCTAGAATGATATGACCGGCTCTGATACAGGGGGGTGAGGGGAGAGGTTATTTTCTCCTAGTGAATTACAGCAGAATTAATTGCTTCAAATTTGTGGCTTGAGTTACACATATTTGTTCTTGGCATGTGTGTCTTAAGTCAGCATAAATCTTCAGTTATCTGATACTTTGCATTGCCTCTATACTCATAGCTCATACATGTAGGTTAAGCTTTATATTCCTGCATGTACAAGACTAATAAGGAAAGAAGCTGCCAGCAAGTGGAAAAGAAGTTGCAAAGGAGAGGCCGCTCAGGGGTTGGAACTGAAGCTGCACGTATAGAAATTTCTTCTCTCTGGACTTACCATTAAGAGAATATAACTTTAATGTATTACCTGAGGCAGTGAATTTTAATAGATGTTTATTCTCATATAGGATTGAAAAAAAAAGGAAATTTCTATGATCAAATGGACTGTTATTTCAATATTTGAAAATTATAGGTGTTTAACATTAATGTGAAATTTTAAAAAAAAGGAAACTTGTAGGTACAGGTATAACAAGTTAAAGAGCGAGCATGAGAGTGTTGAATATTAAAACTAAGAGATGCTATTCCCACAAAGGGCTTTTAATAGCATTCCTCAAAAGAGCCAGGACAGGCACGCTGCCTGGAGAGGCGCAAATTCATCAGGCCTGAGACTAAGTTGAGAACATCTTTGCACTTCCACTGGGAATGTTTTCATAGATTCTATGATGAAAATAGAGAATGAGAGAAATATAAATGGCAATTAAATATGGACTAACTAGGGTTCCACAAACTCTTAACAGGAGAGCAAATTGAACCTACTTTTAAAGAGAAATTTGAACTACGTTACTAAGCATATCATTGCCTACAAATGGCAACAAGGTGCAAATCGCAACATGATACAACAATATGAAAAGGGAAACCAACCTCATCCCCCGCCTCTATCCCAGACAAATGTCCTTTTATGTCACTGTATTAAACAGGACTCAGGACAAGTAAAACAACTTGGCTGCTTCATATGGGAAATATTTGCTTCTAAGAAATAACCCTAAAAAAATTAAAACAGAGTAGTTCTCTGCATGATGACATTTTGGCCAACCATGGATCACATATGAAAGTAGTTTTTAAGATTATTGTATCCTTGCTGTCCCATTTCTAAACTTATTGTTTTGCAATTGCCTACAGTAATGAACACAGTAGTATGTCCAGCTACAGCTGCATCCTGTAGCTTAGGGATGAAGTAGGCTATCCGACCTAGTTCTGTGTAAGTACCTCTATGGTGATTGCACGATGACAAAATCAACTGACTGTTTAGGTGCTTCTCAGAACATGCCGCAGTTGTTAGGTCACATATGACTATCTTATTTACAAGACAAAAGTGTTCATCAAATTCGTGTCAAGATCCCCACCTAGTTGTACACACTCATCCAAAGTTATTATGCCATTAACTCAGCCCAGTCCCGACCAGTGCCCTCACCTTGCAACACCTGCTTTATTTTTAAACAAGTGAACAGTTTATTAAGAATTAAACAAAGGTATGATGTGATACAGTACAAGCAAGACACTCAAGATAGGTATAATAATACTACTCACACAAAAACTTAAATTTCACCTCAGAAAAAAATCACAAGAACAGAGAAGCATGAATCCTATGTATTCAACTTTGCTTTGAGGACAATTAATGACAATCAATGACACAGTGGGGCATGGGGGAAGGAGAGAGCAGACAGAGAAGAAGGTGCAACACCTGCTTTAAATTCACTAAGCAAGGCTCTAAAACCTCATAAATATCCTCCTAAATTCTGCATTTTAAGACCCTGCCAAGACTCTGACAAATTGTCATTCTGCAATAGGTCTAAAAAACTTCATTTTGCTTGATCAACAGATGTTTTTATTAGCCTTTTGGAACGTCAGTGGTCAGCTAACAGTGACAACTAAATTAGTTTTGAAAGAAAACATGTCAATACCCAACAGCCTAAAATCACTGCAGGTACAGCTAGAGGTGCGCAAAATTGGGAGATTTCTCATCATAACAAGGGAAAATGCAGGCTGTGGTGAGCTGTGGATGTGTCTCAGTAAGAGGGTGTTAGGAATGCATTATTAAATTTGGACTTTTGTTAGATGATTTTGGGACAACTTGAAGAAGTAGAGTTTTGTTGTAGGAATTAGCATCAATTCTCAAATTGACTATTGTATTAGCTATCTCTTATTTCATTAGCTACACTGCATTATAAAGTACCACAAATGTAGTGGATGAAAACAATGCTTACTTACCTTACCATTTCTGGGAGTCAGTACTTTAGACACAGACTAGCTGGACCCACATCTTCTGGCATTTTTACAAGGCTTCAATCAGTATGTCAAGGCTCCACTCAAGGCTCATCTCAAGGCTCCACTAGGAAAGGATAAGTTTCCAAGGTGCTTATTAGCAGGTTTTATTTATTCTTTAAGTGTTGTCACACTAAGAACCTCAGTTCTTTGCTGGATGGAGGCTGCCCTCAGTTCCTTGCCATATGGGCCTCTCCATATATAGACAGCTTATTTAATCAAAAACAGCAAGGGAGAGAGTTGACAGTCTTCCGGCAAGATGGAAGTTAATAATCTCATGTAACATAACCACAGAAGTCAAATTTCATCATCTTTGCTATATTACACTGGTTAAAACCAAGTCAGAAATGCTGGCTGTGCTCAAGGAAAGTGGATTTCACAGAGCTGTGAAGTGGGATATTTGGGGTTGTCTTGGAGTCAGTGTGCTAAGTTTAAAGGTACCTTATTGAGTTGTGTCTAGAAGGAGGCAAGAAGCAAGCACACCTAAATCTGCGATTGGTAAAGAAGCAGCACTTACTCATGTTAGTCAGGATAGAGGGAGTTTGGCCCATTTTTGCTTTTGAAAAGTTCATGTTTATGGCTATGTTTGTTTTCAAATCTTAGACTGTCAAAACAGTCGAGGTCCTGTTACTCACTGTGCCAAGATCCAATTATTGAGACAATGAAGATTGCAAGGATGAAAGGAATTTTTTAATACAACAAATATTGTTGGGGGTAATAAGAGAAACTGCCCCAAATCTGTGTCTCCAAGCTCACATGGATCGTGGACTTGAAGGGGTCACATGTCTTGGGGCAGGTGATGGGGTTACTAACAAGGGGCTCCACAGATTGGGGTGTGTTAGGGAATCTGGCATCAAGAAGTCTGCCCAGGGTCTTCAAGATCTCAGCTCCTTCATCTTACAGAAAATTCACCATTTCTGGAGAACAACTCAAAAGGTCAAGGAGTTAATGGAGATGTTAACAAACATATAAAGGTTACTGAAGTCTGGTTCATAGAGCCAGTTCCGTGTTTAGAAATAATTATGAAGTCATCTTGTCTTGCTCATCATTCATTATAGTCACAGATGTTGGTGGCATCTATGGCATTATCTGATGTTGGAGTCATAAAATTCTTTATGTTCAACATGAGAAGACCAAATCCAAGGTCAGCAGTTACCAAGTCTGAGGGCCCATTGATGGATCAAAATCAGTTTTTAGCTATCAGGGGCTTCTCTTTCTCATCATGAATAAGTTAGGGCATATAGTAGAAGTATGACAAATCATGGAAGACATAGGAAAATGAAACATATATGAATCAGACCATAGATACTTTTCTTGGCAAGGAAAACTAATTATGAAATCAACTTTTTAGTTAAAATGGATTTGGAAATGCTCTCCAGACTCTATTGTACCTATATGTACAGAGACCATCATGCATAATCTTATAAAATCTATTACTAATAAATATAATTTTATTCAATAGTGTGGGAATATCTATCCTTTCAAATTATTTTTTATTTGGTTTTCTTTTTTTCTTTCTTTTTTTTTTTTTTTGAGTCAGAGCCTCAAGCTGTCACCCTGGATAGAGTGCTGTGGCATCACAGCTCACAGCAACCTCCAATTCCTGGCCTCAAGCGAGTCTCCTGCCTCCGCCTCCCAAGTAGCTGGGACTACAGGTGCCCGCCACAACGCCCGGCCATTTTTTGGTTGCAGCCATCATTGTTGTTTGGTGGGCCTGGGCAGGATTCGAACCTGCCAGCTCAGGTGTACGTGGCTGGTGCCTTAGCCCGTTGAGCCACAGGCACTGAGCCTTTATTTGGTTTTCTAAAGTCCGAGATTAAAAAATAAGGAGAGAGATTTGTAATGTAATAACTTTTAATGAACTCTGGTTTCCATTGCCCAAAACTGGCACAATAGGAAGTTCCAAAAGCTTTTATTTTATCTTTCAAAAAGAGACATTTATAAGACTATAAATGGATTTACAAGTAAATTGAAGATATAATGGTTTGAATATAATCAAATAAATGAGTTAATAAGGCCAATAGTAATGCCAGGGTTATTGATTTCAGTGAAAAGTATAAAAGTGTTGATATAAAAAGGTCTCGAGTGATTTTTTATTATGTTAAGTATTAGCCTCCAACATACAGTAGAGTAAGATAATAAAATTTTGGTTTTTGTCACTCAGCATTATTACAGACATCAAAAGCGTTCCTGTGGAGGATATAATTGTGGTAGCAAACAGAGATCCCTGCTGCTAAGGCGAAACCTTGACAAGAAAGTATGAGAATAAACAGCATCAGTACTGTTTCTAGGTAATCATGGTCACAAATCAGGGGTTGTTTCCCAGTAGGTTGTCTTCTCAAAATATCTGAGCCATTCCTGCTGGTACCAAAGCTTTGTCCTTGAATTTTTGAGGATTAAATTTGCTTTAGACCTTGACTCAGATGAATCCTTCTAAAAAAAAATACTATGCTTCCCACTTCTGGATTCACTTTTTCACCAGATCATATTCTTTTCTACTTTTCCTTTGGTACCTACTCATATTTGAATATCTACTGTTTTGTTTTGTATCTCCTATCACCTACATAATAGCTCAGTGAGTGGTCAAAGGCAGAGTTCTTTACATTCTGTGTTTTCTCCATTACTGCCTGATCACACGTGCTTCAGGTCTCGGGGAACACAGCCTGCTAGCATCTTCCTTGAAAACGCCCTTGCTATTATCCACAGACCCCACTCAGTCCCCAGTCAGGGTGGTTTGCTGATGGTAGCCCCCTTAACTGTGGGGGCTCTGTCCCAAGACCCTGAGAGGATGCCTGAAACCACAAGAGGGGCTGACTCTTACACTTGCAATGTTTTCTCAACCTGAAACTGGATGGCTACTAAGTCAGAGGACGCCGTAGACAGCCTAGGTGTGCTGGACAGAGGGATGATTTATTTCCTGGGTGGGATGAAGTGGGATCTCATGAGATTTGCATTATGCTACTCAAAATGGTATGCCACTGGAAGCTCGCAAATTGTTTATTTCTGGATTATTCCATTTAGTGTTTTCAGACCATGGTTGGCCATAGGTAACTGAATTTATACATGGAAAGCAAAGTGGGGATGACTATAGTTTTTTAGTATCTTGCTTACATCAAAGTACTTACTGTACTTTAATTACTGAATTATTAATCTCTCTTTCCCTCTGCTAACAAAAGTATCCAAAACTTGTAAATAAGTAAAATTGCTGTATTGCTGTATTTTCTTTCAGTGCTTTTGTTGAACACTGTCAGGCCTGGTTAGGTATTATCTATTTCCTAGCAGTGTGTGTTTGTTTAACTTGTTAGTGTTGAAGTTCAGAAAATGATACCCCAAGTAGGGTTCTTTGGACGGCCTCAGAAGCAAATCTCTCTCTGACTTCTCTGACCCTCCTATCTCTCATCCCTCTTCTGCTTCCCCAAGGTAGGGTGCTCTCTCCCCATAGCAAGCCATAAAACAGAGTAAAATCACTCCCTCCTTTCTCCCTTGAAGACCCTCATTTTGAGGGGTTCTGCCCCATACCCAGGAAGTCATGCTGCACACAGAGCCCAAGGAAACTCTGGACAGACAGGCCTTGCTGGGTTCCACTCCCCAGTCGCTAACCATTAGATCAGGCCCTCTTGGTCCGATCACACTTTTATATGGTCATCCATTCTTCATTGAACCAAGGCATCAAAACAGTTTTCCCCAGGTATTTGAGCTTTATTTCTGAGGTTCTCACGTGCCCTAAAACATGGATTAAATTAATGCATTTTTTTCCCTCTCTCTTGTTAATTTGTCTTTTCTTATACGTGTCAGCTGTAACCTTTTGATGGGTGGGGGAAAGTATCACACTTTTTCACCCCTACACTATTTTACTATTGATTTAGATAATTTACAGCTCCGTAAGGATAGTCATTAACTGATAAATTCAAATGATTCTTGTCTTATAGCAATGTAGTTTTGTTACCCTGCAGGGTGCTAACTAAGTTTATATCTAAATTAGCAATCTTATTATAGGGGAAGAAATATATTTTCCCCTGTACTCAATAACCGGGGCCAACAAATCAAACTGCTAAAAGGCAGATTACCAAGAGAAAAACAAAGTTTTAATTAGGCACAGGTGCATAGCGTCATACACACACCCCAAATCAAAAATGAGACTTACACGGGCAGGCAGGAGAATAAGGGTTCTCTTAGGCTAAAAGAAGAAAGAAGTTTGGAGATTCTGGACAGGGTAGTGAAGTGATGGGGAGGTAAGGAAGAGTAGAAAATGGTAGACTTTGGTATGGTATGGTAAAGATTGTCTCCTTCTGCAGACAGGAGTTTCTCAGGTGATAAGAGTTATCTCAGGTATGAAACACATTTGCCAACATAAATTTCCTTCATAAAAGAGAAAATTTATTCCTTGTTTTTAGGAAGTTAGGAAGAAGTAAAGAGAGCTTCTCCTCCATCACCTGGATCCCACTCATTTTTAGCTCAAAATAATCCATCTGTCAAGGAGACATATATATTGCGGAAAGATGGTCTGGTAGCCTTGATTATTCAAGCAGTTTTTCTCAGCCACTCTTTCCGATTCTCCTTGACCATCCTTACCATCTTACAGGTTCTATCATTAATCAGTGCATTAAATTTTTGACATGTGTTCATTTCATGTTCATATGACAATTATATATTTAACTTTTGAAAAATTATACTTTACCACTTCCAATCTCTTAAGGTCTGTGCCTCCAACCCTACGCGTGCAGTGCTTAGAATCTACCAAGAGCTCAGGGAAGGTTTATTGAGTCTTGAAACTGAACGCTGCAGAAAAAGATCCTGGACTAAGATAAGAACTTATTTAAATTCACATCTCTTCTGATGCAATAGTGCAATTAGATTAAAAATTTATGTTTTAAGTTTCTAGTCCAAGGACATTTCTAATGTAATACAATGGATTGAACACCACATATAGGACTAGCTAGTCAAGTACCATGGTTACCCTGTGCTTGGAACAAAATATTCTGTTACCTCAAATAAAACTGAAAAATGATATAACTACTTTAGACTTTATTATGATCTTCAATCACCTTTACATATGTCAAAAATTATGTATAACTGTAATGTAGAGTAGGTAGTTAACAGAACAATATCACCCAATACATACTGAATGAACAGTTTTATTACTATGGTAACCAGATATTAAAATTGCAATTGGAAAATGTAATAAATGTGAGTTATTTTTAGAAAAGAAGCACAGTGGGTCAAAATGGTGCCTTTTTAATGTTTATGAATCAAAATATTTATGTTACGGTTTCAAACATGTACATTTGTAGAACAAGGAAGAACACAGCACAATCTGGCAGTTTTCAATTTCTTTCAGAAAATAAATATAAAAATCTGGCCAAAATAATGCCCTCATCTGATTAGATGAAAGAGAGAGAGAGATGGAAGAAACTTAACAATTATTATGAAAGAGTTTCAGAAAAGTAACTTTTTGTTGAGATTATTTAGAATTTCATAAAATAAATAAATATACATGCTATCATAATCACAAACATTCAATAGATTATGTTGGCCTATGACAAAATAAGATACAACAGAACAACACTTCCTCTCTCTCTCTAAATATATATGTTTTACAGGGAAGGAAAAATACCTTTTTTAGTAAGATAGAGTCTCACTATGCTGCCCTTGGCAGAGTACTGTGGCATCACAGCTCATAGCAACCTCCAACTCTTGGGCTTAAGCGATTGTCTTGCCTCAGCCTCCCAAGGGACTACCGGCGCCAGCGACAACGCCCGGCTATTTTTTGGTTGTAGTTGTCATTGCTGTTTGGCAGGCCCAGGCTGTATTCTAACCCACCAGCTCCAGTGTATGTGGCTGGCACCCTAGCCACTGAGTACCAGGTGCCGAGCCAAGGAAAAATATCTTTTATCTACCTTTTAAATTCTCAACTGGGCTACTATATCAAAAGATGGGTTAACAAGTGACAAGCATACAAGTTTATTTAACTTGGGAGCCTTCAGAAGGAAATGAAGATCCAGTGACGTGGTAAGCCTGAGAGTTCTGAATGCCAAGTCAGACGGAGGGTGGAGAGTCATAGAGAAACCTGATAGGACAAAGTGTGAGCTAAGCGTAGTAAACTGGGGGAGGCAACAGGGCCCATTTGTTCCGACTCTTCTTGGTGTCCCCTTAACCTCAGACAGAAGGGTGCTCCACTTCTCCAGATGTGGGCAGGGTGCTTCCCACATGAGGGTCTTACAGGGAAGGTTGGAAAATGTTCCCTGCACCTACTGTTTCTTAGATTCATCCATCTCAAAATACTCAATATGCTACGCTGCTCTCACATTAACCTGAAATAAATTTTCTTAAAAAAAATTCAATATGCTAAGGTGGCATATATCTGAGTACCCTGTCCGGAATACCATCCTCTCTGAATATACATATATAAAAGCCATACCATGAAATTCTGACGAAAATATTCTCCAATAAAGAAACTTTAACATATGATGTTTATTTTGGGGATGGGTTTCTCTCTAGATTTCTCATTTAAGAGAATGATTACTGATAATATAATTAATAGCTTGATTGCTGCTTCTCTCTAGGAAGGATTTAATTTGATATGTCAGTGATTTAACTTAAATACTTGATTTCCTCTGCAGGGATTCTCCACAGGGCAGTGGGGGGAGGCATTACATTAAAGATAGCATTGCTTCTGCCCTCAAGAAGGTTCCATAGCTTATGAACAATTGCCGTAAAAACCATAGCACAGTTGTCTCTCAGTACCCGTGGATGATTGATTCCACACCCCCGGGACACCCAAATCCAAGGGTGCTCAAGTCATTTATAAGAAATGGCATAGTTTTTGTATCTAACCTGGGCATATCATCTCATATACTTCAAATCATCTTTGTACCTAATACTATATAAATGCTTTATAAATAGTTGTTAAACTTATTGTTTTTATTTGTATTTTTAATTATTATATTGTAATTTTTATTTTTATTAATATTTTCTATGTGAGGTCGATTGAGTCCATGGATGAGAAACCTTCCAACAAGTTGGGCCTACGTAATACAGAAGTCTCAAAAAGTAAAATAATGTTTTCTCATGGTGAGAGGGAAGGAGGCAAGGGGTGGGGGAAGGAAAGAGCAGAGAGAGGAAAGGGGCTTTATATCCTCAGTGAATCCCCAGCAATAAAAAAAAAAAAGGAGGCAATATTTGAACTGAATACAACAATGGTTATCACTTCAACATCCATTCGACCAATTTTTATTGAACTTCTACTCTGTGAAACTGAAACAGGTTGTGTTTGTGATATGGAGGTGAAAGAAATTGTTCTTGACCTGAGGAAGTGTACAATCTACTGGTAGAGACAAGAAATAGTAACTAAAATCCAGAAGTACTGAGGCAGCGCTGAGCACAGTAAATTCCTGGGAACATGAGAAGGCAGCAATCGCCACTTAATTAGAGAAATGACCAGGAAAGAGAAGGTTTAAAAGCACAGAACTAGAGGAAAAGTTTGGGAACAGTGACCAAAAAATGTTGACATGTGCAAATGTTGTTGATGTCGTAAATGAAAAAGAGAAAGACTTAGCAAATAAGCCAAAATGTAAACAGTATTGCTTTGGGGGGAGGGTAATAGATTATGAATGATTTTCATTTCCTTGTTTACACTTTTTAGGTTCAAATCTGTTATAACTTACGATCTTCAACAAATCATAGAGGTTATATTTAAAAGGAAGTATAGGTCGCTGAAGTGCCATTCTTCTAATTTATTCTTCTAAATGTCTATTGTCTATTGTAGAGTCTTACCTAAAAATAAAATAAAATAAAATAAAAAAACCATGAGAGGCTGTGTTGATGATACCGCTTAGATGGGCTGCAGCCTCCTTAACTCCCAAGACCAGCTGATCTGTGGTCGACTCGGAGCCCCCGAAGGCTCACCGTCTGCGCTCTGGGGCTGCTAGTCCTTCACTAGCTGTCAGATATTTGGTTTCTTATAACTTTTAAGTGGGATATAAATGAGTATTAACGAGTCAGACTGTAAGAGAAAATGATAAGGGAATGTAATTTCAGGCAGAAGCTATTGATAGGTCGAAGAGTTGGCAACTTGGCCCTCGGAATATCACTATCACTTCCAGAAATGCACAGAGAAAAAGTGTTTGAACATCTAAACAACAAATAGAAAGACTTCACCGTAAAGCCCTGAAATCTACCTTATTCACCTTCATATCCTTACAAGTTTATCATGGTGAGAGGGAAGGAGGCAAGGGGTGAGGGAAGGAAAGATTTGCGCACCAATGAAAAATTATGGTAAACTTCAGGTCCTAGCTTTGCTAAATGTAAAAGATCAGATAAAGGATCAACTAAAATAATCTTAAATTTAATAAATGTTTGAAAATACTCATTTTATTCTGAAAGCAGTAACATTTAATTATTTGAAAAACTCACTTAAGAGGAAGGGTTCATTTCCTAACAACATTAGAAGGATGAAATTAAACAATTGACAATAATTAAAAGCAATAGCACTCCCGTTATTAATTCTTGTGTTTTTGTTTGTCATGTTTTTTATCTGTTTCACTTGGAAAAAGAAAATGGCTTTTATAGAAAAGCAAAAGACATGCAAGAGGCTTTAAACTTGAAGTCATTTAAGAGTCTATACGGGGCAATTTTGTCTCAGGCATGCCTTCCTTTAACACGTTCTTCATAGACACAATGGGAGACAAGGCTGACATTTCAGCAGCTCTTCTGAGAAAAAGACATAGACTGGCTTGTTCAAAGGTGTTTGCAAAACTACGCCAAAGTGGGACCAGATTGGCTTGCACTCAGGGTAATAAACCTAAGGTCTCTTTCACTGGAGACACTCCAGAGTATTCAAGGTAATGTTCTCTCTGGAAGGGAAGAGGGGCTGGTTTGCCATCGGCTCCTGTACAAGTTGAAGATCTCTTAATCTCTGGGTTTTCAGCTGTGACAGAGACTTCCACTTGTGCAGTATTCAGCTCGGCCCATCCCTGTATTACTTGGGACTTGGGACCAAAGGGAACTGATGAGTATACATGCTGTCCCTGCTTTACAGGAGAGATATGTCCCTGAGAACATCCTTAGGTCACATTTGTATGTCACTCAGATCCCTGATGAACAGCGCACATACAGTAATAATAATAACAATACTGTCATGGCTCATATTTAGTAATAATGCAGTATAATAGTAATAATATCCCTGCAGTGTAGTAAGAACTTACAAAAACCATTGTGCTCTGTAACTCAAACAGAACATGAAAACGAACTCATACAACAGTTTCAGGTAGGAGATAAGAGAAATTTCAAGAAAGAGTGTTAAAAATATATTAAAGAAAAGACTATTAAAGAGCACTCATCTTACATGGCATCAATGCTAGGCTAATAGGAATGTTACGCTAACATCAATCTTTTAACTAAATCAGTAAAACCTTTCCATTGTGATAATCAACCCAACTCACAGCTTAGGAATAATTGATGCTTTCATCAGAGCACTGCATTTCATATGTTGCATTATTCTCACTTTCTCTTTTATACTTGGTCCGATTGTTGAGTGATTGAAGCTTAATGCTTTCCCAGTGAATGTTGGCGTCCGGCCTCTCTCCCAGTGTTTGTTTATTTCTTCTTTCATTTCCATCATAATCATCTTCCTCTTTACTGCAAGCTCACCTGGATTGGCAGAGGACTTCCACTTTGGAAGCATGGTCAGGAGGGGCAACAGAGATTCACAAAATTGAATAAAAATATTGACTGAAGGGATGGTATGCAGAAGCAACCACCCAACTGCTCATGCCATGTGCATTTCTTTACATGCATGGAAGAAACTAGTTTCTGAATTATTAACTTGATTGTTAAAGTATAACCTGTCCTCATGCAGAGCCTTGGGAGCCCATTCCTAAGTCTGGAATAGGGCAGTAAGTCAGATCGCCTGTACCCCACGGGCTGCCAGTATGAGGCTCATGCTGCCTGCTCTTCCCCAAGTAACGAACCATCCAAACCCACTGCACTTGTCTCTCTGCCAGCCAAATGCATGGAAGTGTGGCCCCCGACCCGGTCCTGCACTGAGGAGCCACCTGACTGTTTGACAGACTAAACAACCATCCTGGGTTTGCAAGACTAATTTCAAATGGTTCTACACCGATCTCCCTGCTTCACTCTTTCCTCTTCGGGGTTCATTCTCCATGAAGGACTCCAATTAAACTATTAAATCCTGATTATGACACCTCCCAACTTAAGAAACTTCAGGGACTTCTAAATGCTAAAATAAAAATCTAGTTTTTTATCATGATTTACAACATGTATGATGTGGCTTCTGCCTTCCCCTCACATCTGATCATATAAAACAATACCTAATTCACAAAGATTTGAGTCTTGCTGTCTTCTTTGGGATCCTCAAACTAGCCAAATACTTTTCAGTTTCCTCAACCTCTGTCTGTCAACGTCTGGTTTTCATTACTCTGGCCTCTGGTCAAATGACATCTTATAAAAGCTTTCAGTTCAAACTCTATCTGAAGCATTTGTTTCGCAAGATTTCTTCTATGGGATCCCCCAGATAATTTATTTAATAAATCTTTATTTCTTGTTTTAGTGAGCTATTATCTCTACGCTTCCTACTAGGTATCAACTCCTTAAATTGAACTCTCCTGATAGTTTTGTTCATCGCTCTATCTTCAGGGTGGGGACATATCACACATTCAGTAAAGATAACCTATTATTTATTGACTGTGCAGAATGTTCTGGCTGCTTTCATTACAAAGGGTGCCAAAAATATATATTCGCATATTAAGAAAAGAAAAAACTGTTTCAAAACTGTAATACTCAAGTCACATTTGACTTCTGCAATT
Source organism: Arctocebus calabarensis (assembly GCA_963573935.1). Classification (NCBI taxonomy): domain Eukaryota; kingdom Metazoa; phylum Chordata; class Mammalia; order Primates; family Lorisidae; genus Arctocebus; species Arctocebus calabarensis. Next base: position 17,544 of record CAUYON010128803.1, read on the forward strand.
ATAAGTGATACAAGAGAGTTTATAAGATTGCAAACGATCAATATATATTATTATAATTTTAATATAATCTTTCCCTTCTTAAAATGTATATACATTGGTACCATCTATATATGATCCTATCCAATATGCACAATAAACTCATGAGATACAAGTATTTTTATCCATATGTGCATAAAGAACTCACATACATCTGTAATTTTTTGGTAAGGGAGCTTGCCAGGATAATAATCACTAACAAGTAATAATGACATGGACCCAGGATTCAAACCACAGAAGTCTTTGGCCAAGGCTCATCAGGCTGCTTTGAGTCATCTCTGAGAAACTTCCTCATTCTATAATGGTTGGTCCTCTATCAATTTATGATAAGATATCAAAACAATATAGCATTTGATACAATTCACTAACTATGAAATGATTAACACATGTGGTTAACACTAGTATAAATTCTGATATATATGTGTGTAAATTATATATTCAAAATATCACTTAAAGTTTTCCAACTCTGAGTAATTCATAGTTTAAATACCAGGAGTAAAAGTTGGAATCAGGTAAAATAAAAAATACTCAGAAATTCTCTGATGTATTTATATGCTTTTATTAGATTTCTATTCAAGGAATTAGTAGATGGACATAAAACTTTTACTCAAATAAGACAGGGGTTCAGGAAATATTTTTTGAGAGAGGAAAGATTCATAAAATTATCAAATATGTCAATGTTATGGGAATTAAGATATTTAGAGAATTTGGTAATAATTACTGTTTTATGGAGCATTTTGGACATTTAAATTTGATAACAATATTTAGGTATAAAATGTTCTTGAATATTCTTTTTTTATTAAATCATAGCTGTGTATATTAATGCAATCATGGGGTACAATGTGCTGGTTTTATATACAATTTGAAATATTTTCATCAAACTGGTTAACATAACCTTCACAGCATTTCTTAGTTATTGTGTTTAGACATTTATATTCTACACCTAGTAAATTTCACATGTACCCTTGTAAGATGCACTGTAGGTGTGGTCCCATCAATTACCCTCCCTCCACCTATACCCCCTCCCCTCCCTCTCACCTTTCCCCCTTATTCTTGGGCTATAACTGGGTTATAGCTTTCATAAGAAAGCTATAAATTGGTTTCATAGTAGGGCTTAGTACACTGGATACTTTTTCTTTGATTCTTGAGATACTTTGCTAAGAAGAATATGTTCCAGCTCCATCCATGTAAACATGTAAGAGATAAAGTCTCCATCTTTCTTTAAGGCTGCATAATATTCCATGGTTCCCATTGACCCATGAATGGATTAATAAATTGTGGTATATGTACACTATGGAATATTATGCAGCTCTTAAACATTCTTACAGTACTTTCATCTTCTTGTCAGTGTCTTGAATAAAAGTTTATGACGATATTTGCTTACAAATCTGTTAGTTATAGCAAAAATAAAATAACAGTGCCAACAGAAGTATGATATATTTGATGAATATATATTGAACCCAAACTCATTTTTTAAAGTTCATGCTGGCTGTTTATTTCATAGATGAAAGGTCAAAGGAAAATTGTCTAGAATATTAACAAGTAAAATGACAAAAATATGGCAAAATTTGAATGCTCATCGATTCAGCTGCAACCTAAAAGAATATTTAGGTTGAAAAGTTAAAAGAATATTTAGTTCATTTGAATATATAAGGAGCATTCTCAGCATCAAAGAATAAATATATATGGTGTGGCTCTTGAAATCTTTTATGTTTAAGCTTACTTTAATGCTTTAAAGTTCATTTTTAAGGCTTAAAAAATAGCAGTCTTTCTGAGAGTGATTCAGTCTCAATCTGCTCTATATCCCCTTAGAATATTCCTTTATATTATTTTCATGTGCTGTCTTGAGCAACCAACTTCTAGCAATACTTACAGCACCTACTTACTGGTGCATTCTACTCCCAGGTGACAGATGTTGTCTTTCAATATGATTATTGTCGAACAGCATTCATCATAAAATATATAAAATTGTCACCAACAAACTACAAGCATCTCTGCTTTTCTATTTATTAGCTACTACCTAACCCTGCCAAGCCTCAGTGGTACACATATACACTTGGGCTAATGCCAGTGAAGAAGTTTTTTTTTTTTTTTGCGGTTTTTGGCCGGGGCTGGGTTTGAACTTGCCACTTCTGGCATATGGGGCCGGCGCCCTACTCCTTTGAGCCACAGGCGCCGCCCCGCCAGTGAAGAAGTATTAACTGAAAAATGAATTGAGAAACTACTTTTAAATAAGCTTTGTAAAATATAGCATTTCATGCAAATGTAAGGTGGTATAACCAACCTACTTTCACCAAACTCTATTCATTCCATTTAATGTGCAACTTTAATTAGAAGCAAGAAATATTAGATGTTTATTCCAAATTTTCACTAGCTTCTTAATTTGCTTAGGCAATTATCCATTTTTTTTTTAACCAGTGACTAAGCTGTAAAAATATTTAAAGCAAACAGCCTTACTTTGAGATCAAATGAGTGGATGTCTATGAAGCTCTGGGAGCACCAACATTTCAACAGCAAATCTGGGTGTAACTTCCAGTCCAGAAGAAGAGAAAAAAAGGCAACATGAATGGTTCCTTCTGCATGAAAAGTTCCAAAAAACAGAGATGGTTAAGACAACACAACATTCTAGTTGCCTATCCTAGGAGGAAATTTAAAGTATAATTAATTTTTGTTCTTACCAACCCCTGTGCCTGGCAAACCTTTTACAAGCAAATGATCAATCAAGAGACCTCAGTTGGATATAAACATTCATTAAATATCAAAGTGACAATTTAAAGCCTGTACTCACCAACTTATAATCAATGGGAAAATAATTTTGTCCCAATTTTGTCACACAGATTGTGATGCTTCACATAGCAGGTAAATTTCTCCTTGTAAGTAACACACACACACACACACACACACACACTCACTCACACACCTTCCTCTCCGAGTTTGGTTACTATGAGTCAACCTCCAATTCTACCCACTTGGCAGAGGGTAAGTTTTGATGTTTTTATAAATTGAAGATTAGTACCAGACTTAATGACAAACAAGGCTTCCCTGAGTGACACACTAAACTATATTATATCTGGATTATGTACATAGAATCATAACATAGATACCTAATGTAGGTTAGAGCAGTCATCTTTAAGCTTGGATAGTTAAAGATCTTTGGAAAAACATGCTTAACTATGGTTCAAATGCTGACCCTGATCATTTCAGTTTTAAGCAAAATATTCTTTAAGTAACGTAAGTTAATTCAGGAAACTTATTTCATACCTACATGGATCGATGTTAACCTAAATGCTAGAAATACATTGGTAAATAAAATAATGAAATAATAATTCCATTCAGCCCTGAAATTGGTATTAAATGATTAAGGTGCTCCTTTGTGTGGGACACCAAACTTACAAAGTTTACAAAGTATAGGAACATTAAATAATTCTAAAGGCTCATATAAGCTGGATATTCATATAAAATCTAAATAGCACAATAATAAAAATAATCGGTTACCATGAAGAAATGGATTATAGATTGTTCAAATGGTTATTTATCCTGAGGGATGTTGAATTTGTAACCACTCTATTGAGTCTCTTTTTAGAGCTACCTTACACGTCCCACAGGCTCCTCTTCCATAGCAACTTAAGGCTAGTTAAGTGTAGTTAAGTATTTAGGGTGCCCTTAGGACACAATGATCCCCAATATTGCTTTTATTAGACCCATTTATATACCATTATTCCAGTGAGTAATTGTCCTTTGCTTCCTTTTTATTCAGTTAAGAAACATTGCCCAGCTATTCAAGTACAATATTTTATAAGCTGTAACTAGAACATGGGCGTATGAATTACTCTCTTCCCTTTCAAACTAAACTAGCGATTATTTCAGTAGGCTAATTTATCTACCTTAATGTACTTAACTGTTGCCTTTTTTATAAATGGGAGCAGATAAAATAATGCCTAAGAAATGGCCTTTGAGCTTCTCCCCAACTTTATATTAAAAGTGAATCAGAAAAGAAATGGAATAGGACTTTTGCCCTCCTGCAGACCTGGCCAAGATCTAGATGCTATGGAGCATCTCCAGATGCTATGGAGCAGATATATCTACACATAGACAGGGGTCTGAATTCACCAAGTGTGGGAGAGAAGGCAGCCTGCATTCTAGGAGAGAGATTTCATTGCATATGACAATTGCACATTTTTGGACTCAGTCTGTGAAATTGCATAGCGATGTAATGTTTATCAGAAACCCCCTTCAATTTTTGATTGTAGATAGTCACACTATTTACCAGGTTCTCCTCCCTAAGTATTTGTGGAAATCACTGAGAAAATTGAATATGTTCCCCAATGCACCCTGGCTGTTGCTGGCCAGCTCAGCTAGCCTCCTGCCAGGAGTCATTTGATCTCCTCTGCTGCAGAACGTCTCAAATCTCCTGTCACACACAGACCGGCTGTTGTCAAGCTACAGCTTTCTCTCCTATCTTACTTTCCAACAATTCTCATTTAATGTCACCCAGCTGGCTCGCAATTCTATCATGCATTTTCTAGTTGTCCACTCTCTAATACACGGCTTTCCATACCATCTTTCCTTCCTCTAATATAACTGCTAATCTTGATTCATATTTCATTGCTAGGGACTCTCAATTCTCTCATGAAACTATAAATACATCCTCATCTATAACCAGATCTTTTTCTTATTACAACAGAGTATATGTTATTCCATTCAAAAACCAATTGCTTCCCATATTTTCAAGATTTCATTTGTTTTTCACCCGTAGGTAACTTCCCTTTTTCTCTCAATCTCTAATCCTTTGAAAGTCGTCTGTCTTTTTTAATCTGGATAATTTTTGTATTTTCTATTTGTCTTCTTCCCACTCTCACTCCCAGTTTCTTTGTGGTGTGTCTACATGTAGAATTTCTTATTTATCTGGATTTGGGGGTTTGGGCTACTTGAATTTGTGAATTAAAATCTTTCATCAGTTCTGAAAAACTGTCAGCAACTGTCTTTTAGAATATTGCCTCATTCCTTTCTTTCTTCTCCTTCTAAGATCCTAATTAAACTTATGTTATATTTTCTAACTTTATCCTCCATTTCACTTCTCTGCTCTTCTATATATGTATCTCATTAAAAAAATAAGTTGTCTTTTTTTATTTTTATATTTTTTGGTTCATTTTCAATAATTTCATGTTGCTTTACTTTTCTGTTTCCAACTGATGTCTTTAAGCTTGTTTGTTGCTTCTTTAAACATAGTTTGCATAATTGTTTTATAGTTGAAATCTGATAATCCCAATCTCTTAAGCACATTAATTGCCATTTCTGCTGCTACTACTTTTATCGCTGCTGTTGCTATTTCTCATTTCTGAGATCTACTTACATTTTGGGCTTACTTCTCTTTGGACTTTTTCTGGTGTTATACTTTAAAGATTATTTTATGTTTTTTGTTTCTGTTTTTGTTTTAATTGAGACAGAGACTCGCTTTGTCACCCTTAGTAGAGTGCCGTGGCATCATAGCTCATAGCAATGTCAAACTCCTGGGCTTAAGCAGTTCTCTTGCCTCAGCCTCTCTAGGTGTTGAGACTATAGGTGCCCACCACAACACCCTGCTATTTTGTTTGTTTAGCAGGTCCAGGCCAGGATCGAACCCATCAGCCCTGGAGTATGTGGCTGGCGCCTTAACCACTGAACTACGGGTGCCTCCTTAAAGATTATTTTTAAAAATCATTTGAAACCTAAATGTAGTAAATAAAATACTGTCACGACCAGTTTAGGACTACCCAGCTCAGACCACGTATTTTCTACACAGGTTATTTTTTTTATAACTATAATTTTACACTATCTGTTCTGTACCTGGTTCATTATCATCTTTGAGGTACATATGTCTAAGAAGTTCTCTTCTTAAACCTGTGTCATCCAATATGTTTGCCCTAAGCTGCTTGTGCTTTACTTAGCTATGACCTGAAGTGACCTACTTAATATCACAATGCTTATTTTATATTATCAAGGTATAAAAGTGTTTTTAAAAAATACTTTTGTCCGATTCAAATAATGTACAGTTCCATTAAAGAAGAATTCTAATGTAATATTTTCAAACAATAGACTAATATCCTAAATCCTTCTGACAATGCACAGCCTGATAAATGTACTCTATTTTTTAAATCCATTTATAAAATCTAAAGAGCCATCTCTCTGCCCTTTTATCTTAAAAAAAAAATGGAAGATGATGGGAATACCATAAAAACATTGGAACTAGAAATATTACCTACCATTCTGAGACAAATACTCCCTGGAAATATGCTGTGGTCCTACTTTCAGTAATAAGTTTAAAAATCAGAGAGAAAGTTAAATGCTAATACTAAAAGCTGTTATTCTTTTAAACTACTTATACCATGCATCCTTACACAACTTAACCAATACAAAGTAACAAGGTGTTTTATCTAGATTTCAACTCAAGATGATGGCTTCTATAATGAAACAGGCCACTGGAGAGTGTGGAGAGTGACTAGATGGGAGAAAGGGCAGTGCACTGTCTTTAGAAGATTGGGAAGCTAATCAGTGAGGCTGCCTGAAACAGGAGGATGCACCAGGAATCACTGTTAAATCTCTTCCCACTTGAATCCTGATAACATTGTATTTCCACAAAGCTAGTGAAGATATTGAGACAAGATTTAACAGAACTAAGGAAACTAACTTGACTAAATTCATCCTTTTAAAGGACTAGACAGTAATACAAATCCAGAAGAGTGTCCTAAGGTCTTGTTACTGAACTTGTGGTCCATGGCTGATGGAACATATTAAAAATGCAGATTTGGGGGCACCACCCCAGATCTACTGATTCAGAATCTGAACGTTCACAAGAAGACCCAGTTGAATCATTCCCAAAATAAAGTTTTAGAAGTATTAGCCTAGAATAATTCAGTATCACCTAGTGAATTTTATAATATAGATGTCATCTGGATAAATATTATCTTCATATAGCATGAAACACTTCAATTAGCTTAATCTTACTGGCCATTTTATGAAAAGTTACAAAAATATGAATAGATAAGATGTATAAATGATTAAGAAATGTGCACTAAGGAAATTTTGACTGGTGGGTTTTTTAATCTCACAAAAGAAAAGGATACAGGAGATATTCACAAGACAGGTTGTAAGTAAAACCAAATGGAAAAAGAATAATAAATAGCTATCAATCTAGTCCTGTCTTTAAAAGTATGTTGTACTTTTTAAAAGTTATATAAGAAACCCTGATCCATTGGTGGCTCATGCCTGTAATCCTATACTCTGGGAGGCCAAGACAGGAGAACTGCCTGAGCTCACAGTTTGGAGAATATCCTGAGCCAGAGTGAGAACCCGTCTCTAAGGTGATGTGGTGAGCACCTATAATCCCAGCTACTCAGGAAGGTGAGGCAAGAGAATCACTTGAACCCAAGAATTTGAGTTTGTTGTGAGCTGTGATGCCATGACACTCTACCAAGAGTGACAAGTAAGACACTGTCTCAAAAAAAAAAAAAAAAAAAGTATCCCTTGATCTGCTAATTTTGCTTCCTAGGAATTTTTCTTAAGAAAAACATCCAAAGGAATAGACAGTTTATTTTCATTAAAACAGACATCATAGTGTTTTTTTATAATTTCAAGCAATTAGAGACAATAATCTAAGTGAAGACTCAATCGATTGAAACAGGGGTCGTCAAACTATGGCCTGCGACCCACATGCAACCCGCCAGGTGTTTTTGCTGCTGCTGCCTGTCCTGCTTAGCAGCAGACTCATCCCAGACTGCAGTGCGCATGTGTGGAATGTGCACCGCACTCTCCGACTCCCCTCCTTCTCTCTGTCTCTCGACTCCTCCTCTCAGTCTCCGATGCACACTTGCATCGCTTGTTAGGAACAGCAGTAACAAAGACGAAACTGGACATTGATCATCTCATTAGCCAAAAGCAGGCCCATAGTTCCCATTGAAATACTGGCCATTTTGTTGATTTAACTTTACTTGTTCTTCTTTTTAAATACGGTATTTGTTCCCATTTTGTTTTTTTACTTCAAAATAAGATATGTGCAGTGTGCATAGGAATTTGTTCATAGTTTTTTTTTTTTTAACTATAGTCCGTCCTCAACAGTGAATTGGCCCCCTGTTTAAAAAGTTTGAGTACCCCTGAATTAGAAGATGTTGGTAATATATAATGCACAATTCGAAATGCAGAAACAGAAAATGCTCATGACCTGATGGCAAGAGAAAAATAATCAGATTTCAAATCTTGATGGTATTATAAAATTCATTTTTATGAGTGAGGAATAGACATGCATTTGCATTTAGGAAAATGTAATATGATTTGTTAATGTGGCGAGATGGTAGTATTATTTTTCCACTTGTAATAATAAAATGTGTGATATAGAGGACTAACTTCTAGAAAAGCAAAGTAAGATTTTTGTAAACTCATTCTTGCATAAAAGCAATGACGACCACATTTACAAAAACTGGGGGGTGGGATTTATTCAGAATTCTGAAGCCATTCAATAGTCCTGAGAGCACTTGTTCAGGAAAAACAAATGAATAGTCGTATGAACAGTGAGCTTTATGACATTTGATCTGACCTTAATGTGCCCTTCTCTGTGGTAGCCTTGAACACCAAAAGTCTGACAATTTACAATAGCTGTGAAATCCAGCAGTCTGATAGGCCCTCCGAGAGAGGGTGGCTGGTTTGGAGTGCCCAGAGAGAATTGTCACTATTTGACCTAACTAGCAGCCTATTGAAAAGCTTCATCTTAGGACTTTGTGTGTATTTGACCTGAGTCAGAGATCCCACTGCATAAACAATACTGTCTTCAGGACATGAGTAGAAAGCACCAAGGGATAATTGTTTAATATCACAGCTGCCTGAAGTATATTTGCCAACTGGAGATAATAAGAGACTAACCAAAAATACTTTAGGAAAAAAAAATGTTTAAAGGGAAAGGAACTGAGAAATTGACAGTCAATAAGGGGCTATGAAAAGCTCTGACATGTTCCTGGGAATTTATTAATAGAAGACTACATGCACATTCGGGGCTTATGACCAGGAAGGACAGAAGGCCCTAATTTCTCAGCTCTGGCTGACCCAAGGCTCCCTGCAGGCTAGAAATGACCATTAAGGAAGAATTATAAATTGCCTAGAGAACGTTGAAAACATACCCCATCTCTCTCTCTCTCTTTCTCTCTCTCACACACACATACACGTGCACTCACGCACAGTCATGCACACACACACACAGTCATGGCAAAAACTGGAAATGTACTCATTCAAAATACTTAGGGGACTCTCTGTTCAATCATTACCTGACTGCAAAGCTAACAGAGGAGAGACTTCAATGGCTACACACAACAAAGAATACAGACTTTAAAGACTTAGTTCAGGAAATTTGCTACAAGAAGCAACAAAAATAATAAACCCAAAGGGAGATCTAATTTCCAGAGCAGGCATGTTGTATTATTTAACTGTCCAGTTTTTAACAACAACAACAAAATTAAGATATACAGAGAAAGAGGAAAGTATGGCCTATACCTCGGGGAAAAGCAGCCAATGGAAACTATCCCTGAGGAAGCCCAAAACTTGTATTCTAACTTTAAACCACCAGTTTTAGGCATGTTCACAGAATACAGGACGAGTCAGAGTAAATGCATTTTAATACAATTTTTATATGGAAAACATACAATGTATTAACAAAGCATGGACATTTTAGGGGATTTTTGAATGTAACATAAACATGCTGGATGTAGTAACTGAAAAATAATAGAAAACAATATTCTTATTTTAAATAATTACAGCATATGCTTTTTATTCAAAAGGATTATTGTATTTTAGCAAATTATCTTTAATGCTATTATAAAGTCTGAAGTTTATCACTTGGGTATTCTTTTATTTTTTTGTTCTTGAGACAGTCTTATTATGTCACACTCAGTAGAGTGCTTTGGCATCACAGCTCACAGCAACTTCAAACTCTTGGGTTTAAGGAGTCTCTTGCCTCAGCCTCCTTAATAGCTGGGACTACAGGACCACCACAACATCCGGCTATTTTTTGGTTGCAGTTGTCATTGTTGTTTAGCTGCCCCAGGCCGGGCTCAAACCCGCCAGACTCAGTGTATGTGGCTGGCACCCTACTCACTGAGCTACGGGCCCACCTCATATTCTTAAATACAGAGAGTTTTTAGAAATACATTCCTTTTGGCTGTTATAGAAGGAATTTTTATAGGACAATGACATTCTAAACCATCAAGAAACAAGCACTGATGGATCAGAATATGAGGGCTGCAGAAGAGAAACCCAACTGAACCATAACTAAAACATTTCTCTGAAACACACCTAGTCAAAAGGGTCTCACTGATTTATTAAAAAGAATCTGAGACTTATATCAGACACACATTCTATGCTATGCATATTTTGTTGTTTATAACTAAATTAGAGGTAACTGTAGTAAATTCTGTATATTCAGTAGTTTTGTGGGTTTTTTTTGTTTGTTTGTTTTTTTGAGACAGAGTCTCAACTCTGTAGCCCTGGGTACAGTGCCTTTGTGCCATAACTAACAGCAACCTTAAACTCCTGGGTTCCAGTGATCCTCTTGCCTCAGCCTCCCTACTAGCTGAGACTACAGGCACCTACCATAACACCCTGTTAGTTTTTCTATTTTTGGTAGACACAGGGGTTTCTCTCTTGCTGAGGCTGGTCTTGAGCTCAGAGGATCCACCCACTTTGGCCTCCCAAAGTGCTAGGATTACAGGTGTGAGCCACCACACCCAGCTCTTCTGTACTTCTTGTCCTTATTTCCATTACTTATTTTCATCAAAAATTCAGTTAAAAAATACCTTCCTGGTCTTGCAGTATACATATCTGTATAGTAGGTAGAATTCGCCTACCACTGCTATTTAGTATTTTTGAAAAAGAGATTAGGAAAAGCTGGAAAGCAGGAATGTTAAAGAATGATTAATTTGAAGACTTAAAGAAAAAGAATTCCTGAAGGTAGGAATATTTGGTTTACTCCTGGATCCTGGATCCTGGATCCTTGAAGTACATGCATGTGTGGATGAATTAATGAGTGAGGGAATGATACATCACATTGTCATAATCTGACGTATCTTATAAAAATCCTACAACCAAATTGGAGTTATTCAGCTGCAGCTAAATTGAACATCAAGACATGGAAAGTGATGTCATATAAAGTAGACTGTCCTGTTATTGTAGTGATCAAGCAGAATATAGATGACAATTTGTCAGTGTTGCTGTAGAGACCATTCAGGTTCTAAAAAAGACTCTTAACTCTCTTTCCAAGGTGACAAGTCCAAGATTCCAAGACATCTATACATCTATTTTACCTGATTGACAAAGTCTCTCATTTTTATGTAAATAAGCAGGTACATTTTGTGCAGATATTAATACTTGATGGGGAATGTTTGAACAAATGTAGAAATATAATAGAAGTATATAATTATAAGGTATATAATAGAAGAGTTAAATAGTAACTGAAAAATAAATCTGTATAATTTGTGTACCAGCATGACCTCACTGCTGGGCATTCCCAATGCTGACTTGTAGTCATAGCATATACCTAGAAGTCAAAAGATACAAAGGGAGGAAGGAATAATGGACTTAGAACAGTCAGCAGAAACTTTCATCTCAGTTTTAATGTGCAATAACCGATGGAGTTAAATAGCTCTTGAAATATAGTAGTTTTATAAAAGTTATTCAAAACAAAAATAAAAACCAACAGTACGTGTACACAAACATGTACAGAAATAGACTTGATTTCACATAGTTTTCAATTGATCAGGCCAAAATAGCACTTAACTGGGTATTTTCTCTTGCACATTTTAAGTTTTGTTAAAGAATAATTCATCTAGTGGATAATTCTGGAAAACTCTAACATTTTAGCTTATTTAATTCCCTTTCTCCTCCATCATCTTGAAAAACAGAGCAATCACCATCGTTTTGTGATTACATCCACACAATGTGATGACTCTTATGATACATTTTCTTCATGTAGAATCTCATCCCACTCCATATATGCTCCTTTTAAGAACTCAACCAATCTGGGCTCAGTGCCTGTAGCTCAGTGGATACGGTGCCAGCCAGGTACAACAAAACTGGCAGGTTCGAACCCAGCCCAGGCCTGCCAAATATAATGACACCTACAACCAAAAAATAGCAGGATGTTGTGGCAGGTGCCTGTAGTCCCAGCTACTTGGGAAGCTGAGGCAAGAGATCGTTTTAGCCCAAGAGTTCAAATTTACTGTGAGCTGTGATGCCACAGCTCTCTACCCAGGGAGACATAGTAAGACTGTCTAAAAAAAAAAAAAAACGAGAAAAAGAAATCAGCCAATCTGAAGACACACATTTCTTCTGATATCCCCCGAAGCAATAAAAAACTATTTGAGTTGAGATGAGTTTAGGAATTATCAAAGTAGTCTTTAAGGCATTCCTTGAGGCACACTAGGTGATCACTATGTGATTAAAGCTCAGCTAGTTTAAAATTTTACTGAAGAAGTCTTTTCACACACGTTATTCTGATGAAACTGGAAGAAACTTGACCTTTAAGAAAAAGACACATTTGTTGGGCACAGTGGCTCACACCTGTAATCCTAACACTCTGGGAGGCTGAAGCAGGTAGATTGCATAAGCTCAGGAGTTGGACACCACCCTGAGCAGGAGTGAGACCCTCCTCTCCACAGAAAATAAGAAAACCCGGGTGGGTGTTGTGGTACGCACCTGTAGTCACAGCTACATAGGAGGCTTAGGCAGGAGGATCCTGGAGCTCAGGAGTCTGAGGTTGCTGTGGGCTATGATGACACCACTGCACTCTGGCCAGGGTGACAATGAGATTCTGTCTTAACAACAAAAGAAACATTTAAAGAAAATCATTGCATAAGTAACGAATCCTTCCAAAACATACATCTTTTTTGGAGTAGGGCCAGGAGGGAGATTCTTTTAGTAAAATGAGGTATAAATTGTGTTAAATGACAAATAGAAATCTCATACCTCATGTAAGCCAATCGAGAGTTTCAACAGGAAAATAATTCTTTAAATCCAAGATATGCCTACTAACTTATGAACTGGAGAAAAAAATTAAAGGTAACTTGAAGGTATATAAAACTCTTTCATTTTTATTCCTGGGTACCTGAACATTATCTGTCCAGAAACTTAGCTCATTTCAATTTATTTCTTTTTTTATTAAATCATAGCTGTGTATATTAATGCGATCAGGGGGTACAATGTGCTGGTTTTATATACAATTTGAAATATTTTCATCAAACTGGTTAACATAGCCTTCATGGCATTTTCTTAGTTATTGTGTTTAGGGATTTATATTCTACACCTAGTATATTTCACATGTCCCCTTGTAAGATGCACCGTAGTTGTGGTCCCACCAATTACCCGCCCTCTACTCGTCCTCCCCCCTCCCTTCCCTTCCCCTCTTTCTCCCCTTTCCCCTTCTTCTTGGGCTATAATTGGGTTATAGCTTTCATATGAAGGCTATAAATTGGTTTCACAGTAGGGCTGAGTACATTGGATACTTTTTCTTCCATTCTTGAGATACTTTACTAAGAAGAATATGTTCCAGCTCCATCCATGTAAACATGAAAGAGGTAAAGTCTCCATCTTTCTTTAAGGCTGCATAATATTC
>CAUYON010128804.1:0-13096 GCA_963573935.1 Arctocebus calabarensis
TCCCCACTTGAATTCTCTCCCTCTACCAGGAGCTTTAGTGTTTTCTGTATTCTTTTCTGTAAATAAATTCTGTCTTACCACTGGGGGGTTGGGGGGGAAATAATGTAATGAAGAATAATAAAATACATGTATTTAAAAAAAAATTCAAAAAAACCCTCTGAAATAGAACTTAACTTGTGATTGTTCGTATCATAATATTTTAAGTATTAATTCTTAACCATTAGGATAAATTTCAAGAATAAGCCTATAGGAGTATAACTGAAGTTATAAAAATATTATTTCAACCACTAATTTGAAACACTTACAATACCAAATTCAGGCTGTCTTACTACTGCTTTAATTCCTTGCATGTACCTTAGGCTAAAGAGATTCAGCATTGTTGAGCAAAGCATTGAAACACCAGTTTTCAAAATCTTCCCATTTTCTTTCTGAATTGGAAATATCCCAAGTTTTTTTTTTCTTTTCTGATCCAGATTGCAAATGCAGACAGTCAATTCTACACTATGATTTTAGCAAGGCTAATTTTGTAGTAAGGAAATAGTCTGATTCAAGCTGTTTCTAGTGAAATGGGCAACATTTACCTTCATAGAACTGGGCGTGACATTCCCCTAGCTTCTGGGAGTGTTGGCCGCCTATGTCTCGTGCTGAGTCCCCTCTCTAGGAACTGCCCTTAGCAGGAGGGATCTACATCATTCAAGATTACATCTCCTCCTTGCATCTTTTAGCTGGTTGATGTGGTGATAAAACTGCCTAACTACTTTCCCTCACCTTGGGACAACTCTGAAGGGCCGTCTGTAGTAGAGAATAATACACCATTCCAAAATAGCTCCTGCCATGCTACTGGGCCTTGGTAGGGACGGAGTGCTTGAATTTGTGTCAAGGCTGCTCATTGTGGTCTGAGTTTGCTCAGATCCATCAAGTCATGGCTGGACAGGGTCAGCAACAATTTGTCAAAAGATGGAAGCAGTACCTCGAAGATCAAGCACAAGCAGGGCCAGAAGGAACAAATAACCCCAGAATCCCATGTCACACTGGCATAAATCCTTCAGCCACATAGAGGATCTTTTATGACCAGTTAATTGTGAAAGAAAACACCTAGCTCAGTTTATGGATAAGTCAGCTTGATCTGTGGATGCAAGTTGGAAATAGACTGCTGCTTCATTACGACTCCAATCTGGAGTGGCCCTAAAAGACTGCAGGGAAGGTAAAACTCTATGACAGTTAGCACATGTGCAGCAAGAGAAATGGCCTCCAGTAAAGATACGACCAGGTTCCTGGCAGTGGAGAATGGCTGGCGGAGATCTGAGAAGGGTAAGTTGGCACAAAGTATGAAGGTCGTTATTTTTATGTTAACGCCCTCTGGAGAAAGTTCACTATCGAAGAGATAGTAATAGCCAAGTGGACAGAATGGCCTGCCAGCCGATGTCAGCCATTTCAGTGGCTATGTGTGGGCCCAAAAGCATGGGCTGCCACACTCATGATCAGTTACTCTTGCTGCTGAATGTCAATATGTTAGCCACAGAGACCGACACTGACCCGTCAATCTAGCAGTATCTTCTTAGTGACTAAAAAGCTACTCGTTGGCAGGCTTATTACATTGAACTCTTTCCAAAGTGGAAGGGACGCTATTCATCTTAACCGGAGATGACATATATTTTAAGTATGGATTTACTTTTCTTGTTTGCAGGGACTTACTAAGGGCTTATACGGTGTTTGATCTACCAGCGTGGGGGCCCATATCCTATCACCGCAGACAAAAAGGCTCACTTTGTAGTAAGAGAGAAAGACAGAGGTCATGTGATCATGGAATCCGATTGTCCTTTAATATACCATGCCACACAGAATGTCTTGGCCTAATAGAGTGATGGAATAAATACTTCCCTGAGATGACAGCTTACAAATGAAACCCTCTGAGGATGAGGCACCATTCTCCAGTATGCGTTATATACAGCAGACATAACTCAGTTTATTGTAATTCTCCGTTACTCTTTTGAATGATTTGTGCTCCCTGTTCCTGCAGTTCTAGGACAAAAATAGAGTGTCTTTAAACATTCAGCTATAGCTACAATTTGGTCACTTTAGACTTATTGTGTTAAGAAACCAGTAGACAAGAAGACAAACCAACATATTGACAAGGAAAATTAACCTTGATCATAGAGGTGAGTTAGAGCAGCTGATAGCAGCAGGGAAGAACAGATTTAACATTCAGATGATCCACTGGGGCATCTCTTGACACTCTCCTGCTCAGTTTTAATGATAAATGTGTTAACAGTAACCATGGGCTGAAAACGGCCTGGTGTCTAGGGGCTCAGATTTCTCAGGGATGAAGGTCTATGTTCCCTCAAGAGGTAATATGAGTAGTAGGTGACAAGATGAGTACCAGCCATAATGTCAACAGTAACTTCAATGGTCATTGTAAATTGTTCTTTTCTAAGTTTCTCCAAGAAAAGACCAACTAAACTACAGCAGGAATTCTTCCCAGGTGGGGTGAACTTACTACAGGATGCGAGTAGACCTGTATATGCAAGAGAAGACTGCAGTGAACTCTGTGGTGACTTCCTTGTTGTCCCTTTCAGGATTTAGGCACTTATTCCCTGGCTGCTAGGAGCATGAGTTGCTGATGGCTGACAGCCAATGGGAACTATCTCACCCAAGTTCACCCAAGGTGAACTTATGCCTTATGACTGGTCCATGTAGGGGACAGAAAGGTCTATGCTCCTTTGCTTCAATGCAACCCAGCCCTGAAGGACCATCTCAACTCCAGAGCTCCTCATGGGATTGACTGAGGACTCAGTACAATTGAATTGCAGTTCAGCTTCTTGTTCTGCCCAATCTTGCTTCTCTCATTTTGTTGGAGGTCTTGTTTCCTGTAGCACTTTTCAGTAAATAGCTTACACAGACATCTCTGCTGCATAGCATGTTTTCCTGGGAAACTGGCCCTGGTCTAAGACAAGTGTCTTTTCTCTTCATTTCTTCTTCTTTTGTTTATTTATTTTTTTAATGTAGAGTCTCTCTGTGTCACCCTGGGTAGAGTGGAGTGCTGTCATCATAGCTCACAGAAAGCTCAAACTCCCCGGTGGAAGTGATCCTCCCATCTCAGTCTCCCGAAATGCAAGGATTACAAGTGTGAGCTGCCGTACCTGGTCTAAGATGCTTTCCAGAGCACATACAACCCAAACTCAAGGAGAGCTGAACATCCTAGATTTAGGAAACCAGAGAATCACACAGTAGAGCTTAGACTTGTACAGCCATGATTCCCAGAAGTAGAGGGTTTGGTCTTCATTTCAAGGATTTGCTATCACAGTAGACCCTCTGTAAATTGACCACCTAAGAGACTATAACAAACTGGTTGACACATCAAGGTGGTCAACATGAGGAACTAGGCCTACCATACTGATGCGTTCATGTGGTGCATGTCTATTCTATAAAAATTAGGTCAACTTAAGGAGGTGGTCAATGTAGGGAGGTGATCAGGTATGGAAGTTGTACTGTAATTTGAAATTAGCTGTGCTATTTGAGTCTGCTCCTTTCTGCTTCTGTTTACTTTTGCCTATCAAATTCTTTACATAATCCCAGATCAAATGATGTAGAGATGTGGGCAATGCCAGCCAGTGGATGACTACTTTCAAGGTACATGGTTGCTCTTGGTCCTGTCAGTGTGGCCAGAGTGCAGTGCTATCACTAGATGGGAAGTGTTTGCCTGATTCCCTTAGTAGAGCCCATGCATGGCAGATACCATAAAGAGTGCTCAGTATGATTCTCAATAAGGAACTTTCCCCCCTTAGGACATTTATATCCCCAGTGCTGTGCTTTCTTCACTATCAGATTTTTAAGCTCAAAATCTTGTTTGGACTTGTTTGGCTCAACTACTTACTGTATGGCCTGTTTATAATTAAGTGTCCTTTTATAAAATAGGTATGAATATGCCCAATTAGTGGAAGTGTCATAATAAGTATATAAATAGTGGAAGTAATGTACTGAGTGCAGGGCTTGTATACTAAGACCTTAACAAATCACAGCAGTGGTGGATTATTGTAGTTTTATTTTCATTACTTGCCATCCTTCTGTCTGGGGAGCTTTTTTTTCATTTTAATTATATTTGAGTGGTAAACCTTTGACACGTCTTTCAAGGAAAGAGATTTGCTCTGGAAATTGCCAGCCAGTTATTTCCATCTCTATGCTCTTAGGTCTGTAGTCAATGTTTTTCAATTTCTAGGGGGTTAAATGAGGACGCAGAAACATTGTTAGTGTAGTTTAGAGTTCTAAGCCTTTGGTTCTGTTTGGTTAAGTGCTTTATGATCCATATTATTTATTAGTCCTAGCACAGGCTTTCAAGGTACACGATTATTGCTATTTTTACTCTACAAGTGGTTTTTAATTAGCTTAAGTAAGTCCTTAACCCCAAGAAGGTAAGTGGTGGTGCTAAAATTCAGTTCCTTCGAATCCGAGAATTTCACCTCATCCTCTGGGCCTTCCTGTTTCTCTTGACTTGTGTGTTTTTGACATGTCTAGAGATGTAAGCTATTTTTCAAAAGGAAAAAGAAAGATATCCATATGACTTTTTAATGAAAGAAGTTAAATCAAGCAAGACCCCGTCAACTCAGCATTAAGTTAAATTGATTTTTTTAATGTTTTAGTTTGCGAATGCCAATTTCTATTATTTCATACATGTTCCATATTTTTTTGCAAATTCATAAATGTTAGACTACTCAAATGATTTAAATTTTTAATACTTGACTTCTTCTGTTTTGACTTCTCACCAAAGAGTTATACCGTCTTTTTCTTGTCAAGTCCTTTTTTTGTTGCTTTCGAAACAATGTCAAAATTTGTACTTTTCTCTTCTTTACAAATAAGAGAATTATAGAGGTAAAGTGTTTGGATATGCTGCTAATATACCCAATGCTATGTAATTTTGAGATCTTAAAAGGAAGCATTGGCTCTTCAGAGGCACAGAAGAGGGGCTTTTCTGGGAGAGGTTTATAGAAGTGTGAGGCAAACCTTTGAAAATCAAATATTTTAATGAAAAGACAGCATCCTTGTCTCACCCCTTTCTGCTCACTAGACCTAAGATATAGGTGCAACCACTTTCAACTATGCTATCTACATGTTTCTAAATAATAAGAAATGTTATTTCTCACATATTTTAATTTTTTTTTTGAGACAGAGTCTCACTTTATCACCTCAGTAGAGTGCTATAACAGAAATCTCAAACTCTTGGGCTCAAATGATCCTCTTGCCTCACCCTCCTGAGTAGCTGGGACTAAAGGTCCCCGTCAGAACACCCAGATATTTATTTTTAGAGACAGGTCTCGCTTTAGCTCAGGCTGGTCTTAAACTCTTGAGCTCAGGCAATCCTCCCGGAGTGCTAAGTTTACAGGCACGAGTCACATATATTTTCATTTTTAAGCACTATGTGATGAAATGGACTGCATTGACTTTTTGGAGATGCATATTACATATCTTTAATTGTGAACCAAATTACTCCAAAACTTAGAGACTTAAAACAAGAATCATTGATTTTCTCATAGTTTCTCTGGGTCAGGAATGTGAGTATGACTTAGCTTGGTATCTCTAGCTCAAGATTTCCCATGGAGTTGTGTTCAAAACTATTGGCTGGGGTGTGTGTGTGATTTCTTCTGGAGTCTCATCTAGGAGAAGAACCAATTCTAAGCTCACTCATTTATGGAAAAATCAAATTCCTCACAGGATGTTGGACTGAGAATCTTGTTTTTTGTTGGTTGGAGACCTTTCTTCGTTCCTTACCATGTGAAGTTCTCCATAGGCAGCTTACAACATGGTAGTTAGTTTTTCTCATAATGAGCAAGGAGGAGAGCAAGAGAGCACGAGAGTTGGAGCCTTGGTTCTCAGCCTTTTTTAACCTCAGATTATTCCCTATCTTCTGCCACATTTTGTCAGAGTTAGCCCACACGCAGATCAAAGGGACTAAACAAGAGCTTGAACACCAGAAGGCAGAGATGAGTGGGAGCCATCTCAGAAGCTGCCTTGCATAGTTCAAGTAATTCATGTCCATCCCACAGGCAAATATATCCACTTTCAACCAATGTTTCCCAAAGTTTCTTCTCATCCACTCAAATTTGAGACTGGCCTTAAGCCAAGTCTGAGTATGAATGGAATTCATCAGATGTTATTTCTTAAGTCCAGGATGCATCCCTTCAATTTGTAGACCTCTGACATCAAAGTGACAGATCATCTGTCCCATAATGTGTAATGATGGAACAGACATGGACTATCTGCTATAAGCATTGCTGCTAAAAGTGGGGTGTGGGAATAGGAAGCATAAGGGAATCATTGCTTGGTGGGAATTCTCAACTCCAGCAAAGCAAATGCTTGAAGATTACTTAGATTTCAGGTTGAGAATAATTCTTTATAAGCTTTGGCTCTATTCTCTGGGCTCTCAGTTCTACCTCTTATCTTCCCTACCTTTTCATGAAAGATATCATGCATTCATACTTGAGTAGTTTTCTTTTCTTACCTAGGATTCTCATGTTGTTCCAAATACTGTTTATATTGTAGATTTATCCCTAATTCCTCATGTCACTATTTTCTTATTCAAAGACTAAGCTTATGTCTCCGTTTGGTAAAGCTCAGGCCACATTAACCTACTTCCAGGGGAAACTGGGGAATTACTTAAAATCTTCAGTTTCTTGAGGGTGATTCTGAGTCTTCTAAGACTGCAAAGTATGAGATTCCCCCACAGAAGAGAGGGGTTCAAATGCTAGTAAGTAAAAAGAATGATAAATGTTCTTTATAGTCATCTTTTCTGTTCAAAAACTCATTTACTTATGTACAGAGTACATACCTTTAACATGTTCTGATCTTTATACTGATACTTCGTGATTATTTTTATTTTCTTTTAAATCCGTAGAGATGAAACTCAGAGCAAAGTACCATAGTCAAGTAAAAAAGAAACTTGTTACAAAATACAGTTTTTTAACAGCAAAATTTGTGTTTAGCATCTTTCTCCAGGGGACTCTTTAGCTAGTCAAAGTGCAGAGAAAGATTTTGTGATTTGGTCAGCATTCAATATACTGTCTTAGACTTTTTTTTTTTTTTTTTGAGACAGAGTCCACTATGTTGCCCTTGTTTGAGTGCTGTGACAACATAGCTCACGGCAACCTCCAACTCTTGGGCTTGAGCGATTCTCTTGTCTCAGCCTCCCAAGTAGCTGTGACTACAGGTACCCGCCACAACACCCAGCTATTTTTTGTTGCAGTTGTCATTGTTGTTTAGCTGGCACAGCTGGGTTCGCACCCGCCAGCCTTGGTGTATGTGGCTGGTGCCGTAACCTCTGTGCTATGGGTGCTGAGCCTGTCTTAGGCATTTTGAAGTGTACAATTCCATGGTATTAAGTATATTCACATTGTTGTGCAACCATCACAACATTCATCTCCAGCATTGATCTTCAAAACTGAAACTCTGTACTCATGAAACAATAACTCCTAACTCCCCATCCCGCATCCCTGGCAACAACCTTTCTACTTTCTATTTCTGTGATTTTGGGCTATTCTATGCCGCACGTCTGTGGAACCATACAGTATTTGGTGTCTATGTGGGTGGCTAATGACATGTTGGTCATTTTATTGGGAAGAATCAGGGCAGAAAAGGACAAAGAATAGATGAGAAAAGATTCTTCTTAGATAGCTACTTTCAAATCTTGGAATTTGGGGGTGGGGATATCAGGCTTTCTCTTCTCTAACATTGAAGTGATTTCATTCAATTTTTTCTTGTTTCTGCTGAGATGCAAGGAAATGAGGCACACGTTATTTATGAACTTTGTTTTTCATAGTAATGTGGCTTTGGAGACTGCATTCAAAAGCAGAATGATCAGAAATGGATCATTTCACACTATGTACTAAAAGACATGAGCATTTTAAAATTTCTTCTATCATGCCCCCTTTGCAATGAAAGAAATGAAGGCTGCGCTGCATAGGCTGTTGTCACAGTTTCTGTCCCTGGCCAGCGTTCATGCCTGGGTAAGGAGAAATGCTGACTGAGGAGAAGGAAGTCAGCCGAAACCGAAGAGAATCTGTCAAAGTGATGAAAAATGAACCACACGGGCTTTTAGACACGTTGCATGACCAGATGGGTAAATTAAGAATTGTTTGAAGACACTTGAGCGTAAAGGAGATGTGATCGAATAAAATTCCTTTGTGATGTGCAAAATGCAGAAGGTAGTGTATATATGTGTGTATGTGTGGGGAAGGGGTGTGAAGGGAAGGGAGATTAATAAGCAATGCACAGAGAGGGAAAGAATAGGTAAAAGTTTTCCATTATCTGGGAGGATAAGAGATACTCAGAAAAAACCCAGGGGGACACCGGGAATTTCTATATTCATAGAAACTCTCTCCATTTTTTGGACTTTTTTTCATCTTGCAGGACCTCCCTCAATATCTCGTCAATTCTCCCATTCTCTAGGAAGGCAATGGCAGAGCTGGGTTTGTACATAAAGATGGTAGAGATAGATTTGGATTCTGACTCAAATTTAGATTTCAACAAAACTTTCTGCCTCTGAGTTCACTGCTGCATACGTAGGTCCTCATGCTTTTCATTGTGTGTATATATCTACCGTTTTGATGTAAATACACATGTCTGCCACATCTTTCCAATGCAATTTGCTGTGAGTGACCTCATTTCAAAGCAATGCTTGTTTAGCAAAGGTAGTTTATCTTGGCAAAGTTTTCTAAATTATTCATAGATGATTTCTAGGAACTGAGAAAGAAATGCTTGTCTAAAAAATGAGTAGCGAATGTCTATCTTAAGCAACATAATAAGGGTTTTCATTAAGAGGTATATGATATGTAAGTAAAATTTGGAAATAATGCAATTCTCACAATACCATTATTTGTCACATAAGATGACAAGTAATTTCAAAATGCTTTCCTAATGGGAATTATTCTACAGCTTGGAACTCAAAGGCTGTGAGTGATGAAGCATTGAGAAGTTGGGCCCATCTGTAATTATGTGCTCAACAAACATTTTAACAATACGTGAATCCATTCATCAACTAATATGCTATCAACTTACCCTTGCCTACTTATAAACTTACAATAAACATAAAAAGTAGAAAGAGAAAGTGGTAAGAAATGCTCTGAGAATCAGGAGACCTTGTTAGTGGACATCAGCCACCAGCAACCTGTCTGACTGGATAGAATTATTCTGACTAAAACATTTTGTTGTGTGAGTCTGTGACACCAGGGAAAAAAAGTTAGGCTCTCAATACTTTTCTTAATGAAAGTGATATCCATAAATAAATAAACTAATAAGTAATTTAGACCTCTTTATTTGCCATGACTTTAAAAAATGGATTTTAGAAATAAATCAGTCCTCAAACAAATCAAATTTTATGTGACTAATTGTGCACTTGATGGATTTATCCTGAGTAAATATCTTTAGTCCTTTTAGCCACTTGAAATTCTCAAAGAATTCTCATTCTTTGTTTTGGATCTTTACTTATACTTTTTTCTCTCGTGTTCTGCCTTAGACAAATCATACTCGTCCTGCATTCCTGTCAAAACTGTATTAAGTAACCTCAAGTGAGCCTTCATAATGTGTAAGCAGTGTATTGTTGTCAGAATAGGCTGGTTTTGTGGTAGTGATAAATAATTTCAAATTCTCAGTAGGTATAACATAATGGATTTTTAATTATCAACTACACTACACGTTCAATACTGGTTGCTGGAGGCTTCTGCTCATCATAACTACTGAGGAACCCTGGAAGTGGCAGCTTTACTTGACATACTTCCATGATCACTTAGGTGGTGAGTTGTGCCCTGGCTCCTAAAGTCATTATTAGAAATTAACACATTAGTGCTGTTTATGTATCACTGGCCAAACCAAGTCACATGGCCATCCTTTTTTAACTTCAACATCTGTTGAACAGCCCTGGTGACTATCAAATAACACAGTAGTAAAGAGCAAGAATTTGGCACCCAACCTAAATGTTTATTGCAGCCCAATCCACAATCATCAAGTGTGGGAGCAACCCAAGTGCCCATCAACCCATGAATGGATTAACAGACTGTGGTGTATGTATATCATGGAATATTATTCAGCCATAAGAGAAGATGAAGACTTTACATCTTTATATTTACCTGGATGGAGCTGAAAAACATTATTCTTAGTAAAGTGTTACAAGAATGGAAAAACAAGTGTCCAATGTACTCAATACTAATATGAAACCAATATATAAACAACAACATGACTACATGAAAGAAAAACACAAGCATATTCTAGTGAGGGGGAGGGGAGAAAGAGGTGGGGGAAAAGAGAGGAGGGGGGATGATTGGCGGGATCTCACCTAGTATGCACAATGCGAGGCTGTTCAGGCAGATCCCTGGGTCAAGGGCTCAACCACAACTTGAGCTTTACCTTAGAAACGAAAACAATGTAACCTAAACATTTGTACCTTCATATTAATCTGAAAAAAATTATTCTCCACAATAAATGTTTATTAAGTACATTTTACATGTTTAAAAAAAGGAATTTCGCACCCAACAAGTTGGGCTTAAGTTCTGTCTCAGACCCTTGCCTAATGTAACTTTTGAGCAGTTATTTGCTCTTTCTTTGGATTCAGTTTCTCATCTGTAAAATGGTCCTTATAGTATATATATTGGGTTTTGAAAATTAAATGTGTTGGTACATGTAAAACCCTTGTCACCTCTTATCGCATCAATATTATCTATCATTTTGCCTCATATTTAGTTTTTACTGACTTATATAACTTTTATTTATAGGATCATCTCCCCTATAGGAGTAAAGTCCCTTGTTACTGGAAATTTCTTTCTCTTTTTTTTTTTTGAGCCAGAGTCTCACTATGTCACCCTCGGTAGAGAGTGGCATCACAGCTCACAGCAACCTCAAATTCTTCGGCTTAAGCAATTCTCTTGCCTCGGCTTCCCAAGTACCTGAGACTACAGGCACCCGCCACTAGTCCCAGCTATTTTGTGTTGCAGTTGTCATTGTCGTTTGGCAGGCCTGGGCTGGATTCCAAGCTGTACTGTATGTGGCTGGCGCCCTAGCTGCTGAGCTATGGTACCCAGCAGTTACTGGAAATTTCATTGTTTAGTGTCAGAACTGTAGTGCTCATAGAGGAAGATCATAACTGGTATTTTCTTTTCTTTGAGTTTTAGATTTTTTTTTTTTTTTGAGATAGAGTTTCACTATGTTGCCCTTGGTAGAGTTCTGTGGCTTCGCATCTCACAGCAACCTCAAACTCTTGGGCTTACATGATTCTCTTGCCTAAGCCTCCTAAGTAGCTAGGACTACAGGGGCCTACCACAAAGCCCGGCTATTTATTGGTTGTACTTGTCATTGTTGTTTAGCTGGCCTGGGGTGGGCTCGAACCTGCCAGCTCTGGTGTATATGGCCAGTGCCCTACTCATTGAGCTACAGGTGCTGAGCTGTTTTAGAAGTTTTTTACAAACTATTCCAGATCCTTAGGGTACTACTTATGAAATTATTGCCTCAATGACGCAAATTGTACTTGGTGACAAGGAGAAATTAATTTAATTTTCTCCCAACCAGCTGCCTTATCTACTGATACAATTTGGTTTAGTTAGTAAACAAAATTTGGTTTGGTTGCTTACTAAAGAGGTAAAAAACTATTTTCTAACTTGTTTGCCTTTTATTTTTAGGTCTTTTATTTCTACGATATTTAGGGGAATTTATGAATGAAGAAAAATAAACTCTAACTCATTGCTTCATCCTGCCCAGGCCGAACTGCATCAAAAATTACCTGGGGGCGGTGGCGGGCACCTGTGGTCCCAGCTACTTGGGAGGCTGAGGCAAAAGAATCGCTTCAGCCCAAGAGCTGGAGTTTGCTGTGAACTGTGACTGCACAGCACTCTATGAGGGCAATAGAGTGAGATTCTGTCTCTACAAAAAAAAAAAAAAAAAAAAGAAAAGAATAAAATAGTTCCAGTGTTCTAAAAATGGAAAATGCTTGCTTTCTCCCTAATGTTTTCAGCAAACTTTCATGAACAATGTATAATTACATAGAGTAGGGTTGAAATGACATGTGGGTAACAAGAACATCTGAAGCTTTAATACCATTACACTCACAATTTGATTTGGCATGGTGAGAAAGATAGGTTACTTAAAAACTGTCAGAGTTGCAATATAGGATTGTTGACAGCTGTGAAGAGAAGTTGAATAACATTGTGTTGAAAAGGTCATGTTTCTTGTTGATATTGGTTGGTAGGATGGGAAAGGCCTTTGGGATTGTCAAGAGCCCCCTCTAGGGACATATATTGCAGTGGAAGTTTTAGAGGTCATACTTTCTGAGATAAGCAGGAATTGTTTTCTCACAACAGAGGTCATTCATACACTCTTTTGAATCACTTTTCCCCTAAAGGCTCAAATAAAGAATGTGGGTTAATAAAACTGTGTAATAGTGAGGTTTGCAGGAGTCCTGGGAATTATTATTCTGTTCCTTTTAACTGAGTTTAATATCTTGTTGGCAGAAAAACTAAAAATACAGGAAAACTAGTAAAGAGACTTTTAACCCAAAAATAAAAAATAAACTCATCTGGAAAAAAAAAAAACTCATCTGGGCTGAATTTTTTTTTTTCTTTACAAAATCTGTCTTTGTGGATCCCCATCCTTTAAATGTCATCCTCTTTTCTAAGCCTGGTGGCTTTTGAAGGGGAAATATATACTCAAAGCAAAATAATTAGTGATTGTCAAATAATTTTAGTGTTTGTTGCAAAGATTAAATAATTCCACTGCTATGATGAAAGCCAGTTAATACGGAAATGTATCTTTTTGGCCAAAAATTTCTTTCTGCTATGTGCCATTTCACAGTGTTTTGCAATACAGGCAAACAGAATACCTTGTAGGATGCATCCTTACCCTCCATTAAGTATTCATCCACACTGTTTTATTTATTTATTTGTATCAATAATAACAATTAGACAATGTTCTTTTTATTTAATGGGTATGAATTTTTGCATTGTAAACTACATAACAATAAAAATTGAGGCAAATAAAAAACTTATGTATATTTTTCATTAAAAATTAGAGGTTTGTGGCTCAGCGGGCTAAGGCGCCAGCCATGTAAACCTGAGCTGGCGGGTTC
>CAUYON010128805.1:0-55552 GCA_963573935.1 Arctocebus calabarensis
TTATTTTATCTCTATCTTGCTGCATTGGTTTCTCTGTCTCTCTCTCTGTTTACCTCTCTGCCTCGCACTTTTTTATAACTCTCTGCCCCCCCCCCTTTCTTTCTCTCTTTCTCTCTCTCTTTCTTTTCTTCACAGTCTTACTATGTCACCCTCGGTAGAGTGTCATGGCATCACAGCTCACAGCAACCTCAAACTCTTGGGCTAAGCGATTCTCTTGCCTCAGCCTCCCAAGTAGCTGGGACTACAGGCACTGGCCACACACCTGCTATTTTTTTTGTTGCAGTTGTTGTTGTTTAGCAGGCCCAGGACAGGTTCAAACCTGACTGCCTCTGTGTTTGTGGCCGGCACCCTAGCCGCTGAGCGACAGGTGCTAAGTCACCTCCATGTTTCTTAAAAAAATATGCTCATTCTGCTATTTCTCAAGTTGAGATATTATTTTTTACTTTTTTGATAAGTAAGGATTTTTCCTCCTTATATCTTCTTCAATTCCCCTCCCTCCTGCAGCCACATTACAAATTTTTATATAGTGAGTAGTCAGTGTTTACATTTTATTACAGAGCCACGTGTATACTACTAATGTTTCATTTGTTACACAATTCGCTCTTTTTGCTTGGATTTGTTTCATTTTTTAAAATTTGCTTAGTTTTCTTTGTGTCTACCAAACATTTATTGAGATATGTTAAACACTAGTCAATATTATTTTCCATTTACTTAATGTAACAGAGGATCTACCAATTACATTTCTTGGAAACTTTCTTGAAAGCCTCTATTCTCTTACTTATTAGGTCAAATTGAACTCTAGACTTTCTGCACAGTAATCATATGGACCTTTCCTTCACCACTTTCTTGGGAAACTTTCTTTTGACTTTTCTATTTTCTAGTTTTTTTGGGGGGGAGGAGCTTCTCTGGTTTAGAGAACTTGTATATCTACAAAAAATTTTTTTTATTCTATCCTCATGTAGGATTTTTTTTTTTTGAGACAGAGTCTCACCCTGTCGCTCTTGGTTGAGTGCGGTGGCATCACAGCTCACAGCACCCTCCAGCTCTGGAATTAGGTGATTCTCCTGCCTCAGCCTACCGAGGAGCTGGGACTACAGGCGCCCACCACAATGCCCGGCTATTTTGTATTGCAGTTTGGCTGGGACCGGGTGGGTTCGAACCCGCCACCCTTGGTATATGGAGCCAGCGCCCTACTCACTGAGTTACAGGTGTCGCCCCTCACATAGGATGTTTATACAGTGTAAGAACATTTACCAAATGTTGGGCGACTGTGGCTCAGTGAGTAGGGCGCTGACCCCATATACCAAGGGTGGCAGGTTCGAACCCACCCGGCCCCAGTCAAACTGCAACAAAAAAATAGCCAGGAGTTGTGGTGGATATCTGTAGTCCCAGCTACTCAGGAGGCTGAGGCAAGAGAATCGCCTAAGCCCAAGAGCCGGAGGTTGCTGTGAGCTGTGATGACTCAGCACTCTACCAAGGGTGACAAATAAGACTCTGTCTCTAAAGGAAAAAAACAAAAAAAAATTCACCAGAATGCTGAAGGTCTTGAAGCTTTCTGTTCTCCCTCACTGTATTAGAATGCTGTTCTTTCTCCTATTTATTTCTGTATAACCTGGTTTTTTTGTTTCTCTCTAAAAGTTTATAGGAGCTGTTCATTGTGTCTCGTATTGTGAAATAATCTTGTGATACATCTTGGTGTGAGTCTTTTATTGTTAGAGTACTAGGTACTCTGTAGGCCCTTTAAATCTTGAAACTGATGTTCTTCTATTCTATTAATTTTTCTCGTGTTATTTCTTTGAAGATTTCTCTTTGTTTTCTCTCCTTTGAAACTTCCGTATGACAGATGGATTGATTATCTAAGTTTCTCATATTTTTTTCTTATGTTCCTTATCAACACTTTTCCCTCCTACTTCCTAGGAGATTAATTTGATTTGACCTTCCAATAATGTTTTTTATTTTTATTTAAAATTTTTTTTTAATTTCCAAGGCCTCTAAGAGGTTTTTCTTTATTTTTGGTGTTTGTTTTTCATAATATGCTATTCCGTTTTTATGGATATAATAACTCTTAATGCTTAGGAAATTAACATTTTCTCTGGTTGATTAAACTTTCCCCAATTTACTTTTAATTGTTCCATTACAGGTGCTTTAAATCACTGTATCTTTACTTTCTAACAATTTCTAAAAGTAAGTTAAAGAATATTTTTAAAAACTAATAACTCTCTTTTTTAAACTGCTCTACAGTTAAATGGGATGTAAAATAAACTTACTCTCTAGATGTTAAATGTGGTGATGTTACTCCTTCTGACTTTAAGTGGACCACATATTTAATATGAGTTAAAAAATATATACATTTATGAAAGAGAGTGAACAACTAAGTCAATAATTGTGTATTAGATAGTCACTTTAAATGTATTTGAATATTTTCTCACCAGACCTCATTTAGAGAAAAAGTTAATGAAAATAGAATAGCATAGACAAAAAGTTTCTTTTGATTTCTTGCTTTGATTTCCTTTGAAATTAATATTTTTGAGTTTGGGGCAGTGCCTGTGCCTCAGTGAGTGGGGTGCTGGCCCCATACACTGAGGGTGGCTGGTTTGAACCCAGCCCCGGCCAAACCGTAGAAACAAAACAAAACAAAAAACTTTGAGTTTCCATTGTGATCCCCTTTGTTTCCTCAACATGTGGAGTGAACAAGTCACAGCTTACATTAGTAGCCCCAATAAATGCCTACTAGAGACCACAGCTTACATTAGTAGCTCCAATAAATGCCTACTAGAGACCTTTTCCACCGAGGAGTTAATTGAGAGCCTCTGGCTTGGCAGCGTGGACCTTAACGTTCAGTTTTGTTTTATGAACTTGTGGCTGTTTGCGCCCTTTGGAAGCCCCATCACAACATTGTTGTTTGAATGTTCTCTGTCTGTAATAGTTTGGAGAAACGATGGGAGTTATGTCAGTTGGTAGCTGTTATCAAAAGTAAGGCCATGCACGGAAGAACAATGGCTGTACTTTGGATGGGGGCTTGAGAGTGTTCATTGAAACGGGTAATTGAGACTTTTCTAAAGTTACGTGGTGGTTTCAAATCCAGCCACTAGTTTCTCAACCAGGTTAATAAGCAATATGTCTTCTCCAATGGGGCTGCATTGAAAAGAAAAGACAAGTGAAAGTCCTATTATCTATGCTGTACTTAGACAGCCAAAATTTAACAGCCACCTCTGAGACATTTATATGCTTGGAAGTGGCAGGTGACACTCACATACTGATTGTTCCCGATCAATATGTATAACTGGACAAGATGCCGGGTGTTCCCCTATGTGCCATACGCCTTGTTTTGTGTGTCCCTTTCGGGGTGATAGACCTGAGCTGCTGAGGCAATCTGGCTTTAAACTTTGTTCACCGCCCCCATCAGTCCAGCCCCCAGTCTTGTTTCAGTCATAGGAGGAGCAGAGTAAACAAAGCAGTATTTATTTCCCTTGTTTGTTTTTTAAAATGTGGGGAAAGAGAAGTAGAGGTGTGGTCATCTCCGAGAAAGTGAATTTATATTCTTATGCTTTTTCTGATGTGTAACTATTTACCTACAGATACAGTTTATCTTACTAGAAGCTAATGTATGAAATATGTCTATGTTTAGATTTATATAAAGATTCATTATCGTGAATGGATTTTAAGTGTGTTTGTGTGTTCATGTGTGTGAGTGAGTCTGCCATAAGCCCCCTGAATAAATTCCATGGCCTTGGAGTGTAGACAGAGTGTTTAAAATACTTGGGAATTTAGAATAAAATATAATTCTATTTTAAATATTCTGGCATCTAGAATAAAATGAAGCAGATGAATACATTTAGATTCATTTCTTTTCAAAGCATAATGGATGTGATGTAACAGTTTAATTGTATTATACATGTATGACACAATCTCGCTGAAGGGGGAGGGCTTGTGTACCAAAGTAGCTTTGAAAATGAGGGAAATCTCTAAGATGATGGCCAAAGAAGCTGCCCTTAATTATTGTTCTGTAGCTGATAAGGTTGTTTCCCGTGGGAGTACAGGTCAACAGTTCTGGGGCCACTATATATAGGTTCAGGAATTGAACAGTTTATAAATGGATGGCAGATGGCAGAGCCAGGTGTCTCACTGTTGGAGTGGGAGGATACAGCTAAGGCTGCCATGACCCAAGTCGTTATATATTAGAACTAGGGGCATCAGTAAGAACTCATGTTTGGTTTAATATAGACACACATGGTTACATACAGAGATATTTGCAGATTTGTGTATATACTTGGATTAGTATTTTGCATGGCTTTATCAGCTGAGGCGGCCTAGAATAGGGGTGTCCAACCTTTTGGCTCCTCTGGACCACATTGAAAGAAGAGCTTTTTGGGGGGACACATATTAAATACACAAATGCAAAAGAAAGCTGATGAGTGCAAAAAGAAGAAAGTTCCATGCATAATTTTCATGATATCTGCCACCACAGATAAACAAAAAAGTCCTCATCTAATAATCCTAATTGTGCAGCGGCCCATTCAGAGTCTTTTAAAATCATCCAGCAGGTCCAAAGTTTGTGATTACTAATATAGAAAATGTATATATCTAAGTAATGAAATGTCTTTGGGCCCTTAAAATTTTTTTATTATTAAAGTAAAAAGAAAGTGGACAACATAAAAGTAGTGGGGTAGTAGACACTGTATTTGAGAAACTAATGCATCAATATCTGGTTCAATGGAAGTAGCTACAATTCTCAGTTCTCAAGGTGCTCTTCAGATATTTTGGTTCTAATTTTACCCTTAATGTGCTTCAGTCTTGAAAATAGTCATTCACAAACGTAGGTGCTGCCAAAAATCCATGACATGAGTAAGATATGATTGTGAAGTGAAGAATGTTTGTCTCTGGGAAGACAGGACCGGTAAAAGAGCGACATGATCACGTTTTTCTTTAAGTTGAATGTCAAATTGAAACTATATGCTTTCCTTTTGGAAATTGGCAGGTAACATATTTATGTGGACTGAAAATAGAGTCACAAATGCATCAAAATATCGACTATTTTCCCAGAAATCTTAAAATCTGTTTTGAAATTTTTGTGTCAAATCAAAAAACAAGGCTGCATATTTTTTCACTGTTCACAGGACTGTGTTTAGCCAATGTGTCAAAATGCATAAAATTGTTTGCCTTAATTTGAGTTTGCCATAATTTCAGTTTTATTTGAAATGCTATTATGGTCTGAAATAGTGAATTTATAAGTTACTTTTCACCTTGAAGACACATGTTTCACTTATGTAAATAAGAAGTTAAATCTACTGAAAATGCTAAATCTGTAAGTGCGTTTTCATCATCAAGTTCTGGCACAAATTTGTTTTTTGACACCGTAAACAACTTGATAACATGACTTAAATCAGAAGATCTTTTCAACATATGTGCTAAGCATAGTCACCATAGTCAGCATCAGTACTTCTAAGGAATTCCTGAAATTGGCAGTGATTCAATCTCTTGGTCCTTATGAAATTCAGTCTTGATGACAATTTGCATGACATTATCCATTTTTAAAGCTTTTGTGCATAAATTTTTTTAATTTAATTTTTTAATTAAATATAAATTTCATTATACTAAAAGGCAAAGATTGTCACATAGGACAAAAAAAGCAAGACTCAATGATATGTTATCTACAAAAAATCCACTTCAAATACTGTATAAAGTTAAAGATATATTAAAAGGAAAGGAAAGGAAAAAATATATAGCATGCGAATACTAATCAAAAGTATCTAGAATAGTTATATTAATATCAGATTGAATAGACTTTAGAACAAGGAATATTTCCAGGAATAAAGAAGGACATTACCTAATGATAAAAGGTCAATTCACCATGAAGATATAACAATCCTAAATAAATGAGCACTTAACAAGGAACCTTCAAAACATGTGAAACAAGAACTCATAGAATTGAAATAACGAATAAACAAATCCACAGTTAAAGATTTAAAGTACTATCTCTCAATAAAGAGAAGGCAGACAGAAAAACAGTAAATAGTATAGAAAATCTGCTCAACACTGTTTACCAACTTGATCTAATTAACATTTATAGAACACTCCACTTGACAGTAAGAGAATATATATTCTTGTCAAGCATACATAAAATATTTACCAAGGTAGACATGTTCTGGGCCATAAATCCATCTCCATAAATGCAAACAAAGTAAAGGCAGACACAGTATGTTCTCTGACACAGTTGAGTTGAACTTGTAATTAATAACAGAATATTTTCTTTAAAACTCATAAATAATTAATTAGAAATTAAGCAATACACTTTTTTTTTTTTAAGGTATTCCTTCTGTTATAATTTGGGTTACTGTCTTTCTAGGGATATCAGTATACCACATAGTAAATTCGGTCTGCTCTGGGGGTCCAGAAGGAGTGTAGGAAACAGCAGGCCCACTGGGGGGTACACATAACCTGTTATTGGGTGTTGTTATATATGCGAGTTCCTTCAAGCTTTCCTGTACATTTATAATTAGAGTAAGCCAATAACGCAGTTTTGACAGCTTGTCTAGTTTGGATTACCTTTTGGATACATTTTTTACAATCTTCACCATGTCTTACACCTAAGGTTAAAGAAAAAGGTGAAAAAGTCCAAACAATCAGTCCCACGCCGCTGCTGCTCATCCTCAAGCTTCTGCCACGCCTAGACCAGTCAGCTCCTGATATGTGACTGGGGCGGGGCTGTAGTCTGTTTCCTCAGGGTGAGACGGTGGGGATGCTCTAGGTGTTATTGGACCGTCCACTCTTCGTCACTGGCTGATTTCACACGCAAGTGATGTATCCAGGCAGGAATGTCATCCACCTTCACCGCAGTTGGTGTGGACAGGATCATCAAGTAGGGGCCTTTCCGCCACGGTTTCAGTGGGCTCAGGCTCCAATCTTTAATCCACATCTGGTTACCAGGAGAATAGGCATGGACTGGGGGAGATAAGCTATCTACGACATCTCATTCACCCCTTCTGAAAACTTTTTTGTTATTTTTTCTAGTGATGTTAGTTGGTTAGTAAGTTAGTAAGTTATGTTTTTCCTAGTTCTCTCAGGGTCCCTGGTAAATTTTCTTTCCCTTGCATACATTTTCTTGGTGTAGTATGCAATGTTACTTCATCAAACGTGAGTTTGGGGTGGCAAAAGCATTGTCTTCTATTAATTTTACAAGTCCCTGTCTTTTATCTACCATTGCCAGGGCACCTTCAGTAATTATAGCAGATATGTTGACAATGGATAAAGAAAATTAATATATTTTTACTGCTTCTTATGAATCTCTTGAAATAGTTGTTTCTCTTAATGACACTAAAGAAGCCATTTCTTCAGTGATATTTTATTTGTTGTCAATACCTCTAACACAGGTGGCAGGTTAAGCTGTATTTGTAGCATCAGTTCTGTCATCCATCACCAAAATGTACAATTTGAAAGTAACAGCTTTACTCTCCAAATTCCTGGCTATAGTCTGGTGAGACTAACTGATTTTAGAAATGCCCCCCTTTTGTTCAGGGCAAATTATATCCACCATGCTTTCACACATTGCTTAATAAACTCACCATCAGTAAATGGTGTTGATTCTTCTACTGTTAAACATGTTACCACATAACAGCTTTTACAGTGGAATCTATCTGAGTTGTAACTTGTAAAAAATTTTTTGTTGCGGAGACAGACTTTTTTCGGTTCTACTATTTTGTCCTTAGGACACAATCCTTCACGTGCATCAAATTTGGCAGCATGTTTTTGCACATCATGTCTTTTCAAATTATAGTTTTAGAAAACTTGTGCAGACTCCCCACAAATTAAGTAGAGTTTCTTAGTATTTGCCTTGACAAAACAAATAGCCATCTGTTCACTTCTCTCTGAAAGCCTTCATTTGTAATTTTTGGTTTGGAGGCTTTTGTTTTCTTTTAAGACGTTGTAGAAGCCATGCTGGGATTAAAAAAGTAATGCTAGATAAAGTACTATATTTACTTTTATTATGATAATTACCTGACAGGAAAATAGAAAGCAGGGTTTGGACCCTTCCACATCCCAGCTGCCAGTTCAGCACAAGGTGAAGGGCTGATGGTAAAGCCTGGTGGGTGATGTGTGAGGCGTCCCCAAGGTGTGGAAGTACCTTAATAATCAAGTAAGAATGCTCACCAGACTTCTAAATAACATGGAACACCTCACATTGCAATGGTAGTTTGAAATATTATTGATACTTGCTACCTTGCCAGGTCACCATGAGCACATGGCACGTCCGATGGTGTCAATTCTGTGCTCACACGGAAGGCAACTCATAGGAATGCGCACAGATAGCCAAGAGCATGTGCGTTTATCTGACATGACAGCGCAACACAACACAAGAACCGAGCAATGGAGTTCAACCAAAAAATCTCATATTGTTTCAAGTAAGTTTACATTTTGTGTTGGGCCACATTCATTGCCTCCCAGACTGTGTGCAACCTGTAGGTTGTGAGTTGGACACCCCTGGCCTAGAAGCACGAGGATGAGCACACGTAGTGCCCGTACCTTGTTTTCTAATACCGTTCTTTACTGGAGGAATGGCTGATACTAGGACTGGGACAGGAACTATTTGAGATGAGCCAGAAGTGTCTTGGGGAGCCAGAAAGCGAGCAAGTGACCAAAATGCAAAACAGTTTCTGAGCCTTACCTATTATTCTTTCCACTATTGCCCATTTTGTATTCAGTCCTTTTCTACTGATTGGTCAGGTGTGGAATATATTTATCGCCACCCCTATAACTGCCCATGTGACTTCATGCCTACAGTGTTTTTTAGTACAGCAACTTCATTGAACTATCGTTAGCCACTTTAAAAACAAACAAACAAAAAACAAAATGCAAAACAAAACAACTCCACAATGACAGATATGTGTCAAAGGGCAAGGGATGAACCTGGGACACTAGGCTAAGTGAAACACACGTGGTTCAGATGGACAAACACTGCGGAATCTAAAAAGTCGAACTCCCAGAAGCAGAGAGGAGAAGGGTGGTTGCTAGGGGCTGGAGAGATGTTCCTCAAAGTGTGCAAAGTTTCAGTTGACGGGAGGAATACCTTCTGGAGACCTAAAGTACAGCATGGTGACAATAGTTAATAATACTTGAAAATTGCTTAGAGTGGATCTTAAATGTTCTCCACACCAAAAAAGTATGTCAGATAATGAGTATGTTAATTACCTCGATTCAATCATTTCACAGTTGTATACACTTATCAAACTATCACATCATACACCATAAATACATAAAATTTTATTTGTCAGCTAATAACACTGGGAGAAAGTAATTGAAAAAAGAATATTGATTCATTCATTTAATACTAATGTAAGATATAATACTAAAGTAATGGTAATATGAGATACTAATACACATAATAAGGGGAATGGGAAGTGGGGTATAAGGAACTGTGTATATTATCTTTGCAGATTTTTGTTTTGTTTTATTTTGCTGTTTTTGGCCGGGGCTGGGTTTGAACCCTCCACCTCTGGCATCTGGGGCCAGCGCCCTACCCCTTTGAGCCACAGGCACTGCCCAGCAGATTTTTATTAATTGTAAATTATTTGAAAAGTAAAGTCTTTAAAAGAAGATGGGTGATTGGACATTCATAATAAAAATCAGACAAACAGTGGATGTACACTTTTAGTTTGTATGTGAGACTCGCTCATTTAAAACTAGAAAAAAATTGTTCAGGAGCATTGTGGAAATCAATCTAGAAAATTGTGTCCTGGAAGATGTTCACCTTTCTTGAGTTATTCTCAGTACACTAGATGAAGAGATTTAAATATTGTCATTTTTCTGAACCAAGGGGTGCCAGGAGCCTGGATTTTATAAAATTAACTTCTTTGCCTAAATCTAATTGACATGATACATTTAAAGAAAAGTTATTTGCGTTATGTAAATGTCAGCTACTTAGCAGAACATCTCAATTTTAAATTTGAGGCAAATAATATATACTTCATTAGATGTTGAGTTCGGAAGCATTTTGCCCGTAAGTAAACCACTTTATGTGGCGTTATATTTATGTCTCTGTCATACTTTCAGGATTTGATTTTGTGATTAAATTAGGCCTTTGTTTAACTGAATCAAAGTTCTTTTCTTTCTTTCTTTTTTTTTTTTTTTTACCTTGTAGCTTAGTTTTGGAAGATAGAAGGGCCGTGCATTTGTGTGTATGTACGCATGTGTAGATGACATGCGTACTAACCCTGTCTGTGCAACACTACCAGCAAAATATTTTACCAAGAAAATCGACAGGGATTTAAATAAAAAAAGGAATTTTAAAAAGTCAATGTTTGCCTCTCTCATGTAGAAGAAAAGGAGAGCTGAAAAAATTACCGATGTTCACACATTTTGAAGAGTGTGAATTTTATTCACCAATTTGCTTTTTATACCAGAGGCCAGCTGCTACCTTTTGGAAGGGTGAAACACTTCAGCCAGAATTGTCTACAGCTCAGTATAGCTCTAATGGCAGAAGACATCTTACCAGATTATGTCCTTTGATTTTCACAGATTTTTTTTTTTTTTTTTTTTGTTCAGAGGATCTGGTAAGGGGGTGCAGTTTCACACTTCCAGAAATACATGGTGGCCAAGAGTTATTTCTGGAGTTTTCTTTTAAAACCTTATCTGCTTTTGAGATTCTCTGTGTTTCTGAATCCTTTCCTTACTCATTCCTTACCTGAAATGAGATATTGATATCTTTTTTTAAAACTAAATCACTTTTAAAGTTAAAACTTGCATTTTCTACAATAGTGAAAGACCAAAACACCAGCGAAGCATCTGAAAGGCCCCTGTGTCGGTAGGGACCTTCACCAGTGGCTACTAAGCCTGTGAAATGCCTCCTTATTCACAGAACACGGTGCCATGAATCATGAAATG
The DNA here is from genome assembly GCA_963573935.1 of Arctocebus calabarensis. Taxonomy (NCBI): domain Eukaryota; kingdom Metazoa; phylum Chordata; class Mammalia; order Primates; family Lorisidae; genus Arctocebus; species Arctocebus calabarensis. Next base: position 10,879 of record CAUYON010128805.1, read on the forward strand.
TCAGACATAAATTCTCCATATAGGAGTTACTTGCTGAAATGAGTGTCCAATATCATTGGCTTTGGAACAAGAGAAACTTCATGCAGGTCTTGAATCTGCCTCTTCCTAACTACATAAGCTTGGTCATGTTCCTCTTCTCTGCCCCTCCATTTCTTTATCTGCAGAATGAGAAAGAAAAAGAGGTGTCTAACTCGCGGACGCTCCTGTTTTTAGTCTCGAAGGAGGTAGTTGTGCTAATCAGAGCACTTGGCAGAATTAAATGCATGCTCACCAAATCGTGCTGGCATTTGTGGAAAACATGCCTGGATAGTGCCACCAAATATGTTGCTTCTCAATGAGCAGCTGAGTTGCATAAGTTCCTTGAGAATAGATGCTAGAGAAACCTCTGACAGTATGTGTCTGATTAAAACAAAAAGAAGTATGTGCCAAGAAATGCCAGTGCTTTTTTGAATCTTCAGTTAGAATAGAGCTCTGCCCATTCATCCTTCGGTCTCCCCAACAAGGTAAGCTCTAGAGCTCTTATCACTATACTTGGTCCTCCAGGGCTCCCTGCCCTGCCCCTGAGATGCTTGCTTACCTTTTAGGACTCAGCAAACATTTTGGGAAACCAAGCCATCTCCTGGCCCTGAACCGAGCCTCAGGGTCAGGGGTGGACCTGTGGCCCGAGGCCACCTCGGCTCTTGCAGGACAGAACCCTCCCCTGCCACCCTGCTCTACACCCATTGGTGGGGACTGTTCCCAGCTTAGTAAGCAAGGTAACCACAGGCAGGTCCCTGAGCTCTTCTGGAACCTAGCTTCCTCTCCCCTCAAATGAGAAAGCTGCAAAAGATGATGTTGATGTTCTGTGACTTCTCTATTACTCACTTGGCTTCAATCAATTATTGGATATATTTAGCAAAAATAAATGATAAGGTCAGTGCCTTGAAGAGGCTTCCTTTTCCATGAAATTTTTCTTTTTTTTTTTTTTCTTTTTGCCGCTCAGGCCACAGTGAGCTCTATCTTTAAAACTCTTAATGTGTCCAAAACACACAATTTTGTATCACAGCATATATCTTAGTTCTTCATGAGTATAGGCCGTATTTATGGACACTGAAAGTTCTTTTTGTCATGAGTATAAGCTATATTTATGGAGCCATGCTTCATGAGTAGAAGTCATAGTTATGGATACTGCAAGTTCTTTTTTTCTGTTGGTAAATTAGATTTTTTTGATCAATGCACAATAGATGTACATTTCTTTGGTGTACATGAATGTGATAATTTATAATTGTACACACTCATAGAACATATAAAGATCAAATCAGGGTAATTGGGGTACCCATCAGTGTAAATATTTATCTTTCCTTTGTGCTAAGAATTATTTGAATTATTTAAATCATTCTCCTCTGTTTTGAAATATACAGGAGGTTATTGTTAACTTTAGTCACCCTACTGATCTATCAAATGCCAGGTCTTATTTCTTCCATTAATTGTACCTTTGTACCCATTACTGAACCTCTCTTCATCTTTCCCCATCCCCTACCCTTCCCGACCTCTGGTAACCATCAATCTGCTCTCCATCTTCATAACTCACTTTTTTAGCTCCTGCATATTGGTAAAAACATGTGATATTTGTTTTTCTATGCTTGCCTTATTTCACTTACTATAATGACCTCCAGTTACATCTATGTTACTGAGAACAAGATTCTTTTCATGGCTGAATAACGTTCTATCGTGTATATGCACCACATTTTCTTTACCCATTCATCCATTGATAACTTAGGTTGGTTCCATATTGGGCTGTTGTGAATAGTGTGGCAGTAAACACAGAAATGCATTTATCTCTTTGATATATTGATTTCCTCCTTCTTTGGGATATATACCCAATTGTGGAATTACTGGATCTTATGGTAATTCTATTTTAGTTTTTCGAAGAAGTTTTTTTAAGGTAGAGATAATATTCTTTTTTACCTCCCTAAGGAGCCTTACCAAAATTACATTCAAAGTTGACTTATTCTTTAAAATTATAATTCTCTCTATAGTACATAAGTGTTTAATATATATAAAACCTGATAGTTTAACATACAAATGAAATGTGATTTTTTAAGTTATATATTTCATATATACTATACATATTCTTATGCATACATATATGCTCATATACTTTTTGGTTCAAAAGCACATACAAATATAAGAAATCATTGTTATTAAAATCTGTGGCAGAGAACTCAAATTAATCAACAAAAAAGAGCAAACAATCCCATCTATCACTGGTTAAGAGACATAAACAGAACCTTCTCTAAGGAAGACAGACTAATGGCCAACAAACATATGAAAAAAGTTTTCATTATCCCTAATCATCAGAGAATTGCAAATCAAAACCACCCTGAGATATTGCCCAATCTCATTGAGAATAGCCCATATGACAGAGTCCCAAAGCTGTAGGTGCTGGTGTGGATGTGGAGAAAAGGGAACACTTTACACTGTTGGTGAGACTGCAGAATAATACAGCCTCATTGGAAAGAAGTAATGAGAATCCTCAAAGAACTCAAAATAGACCTGCCATTTGATCTCTCAATCCCATTACTAGACATCTGCCCAGAAGAAAAAAATCATCTTATCCTAAGAACATTTGCACTAGAATGTTTATCACAGCTCAAACAACCTAAGTGCTCATCAACCCCTGAATGGATTAATAAACTGTGGTATATGTACACCTTGGAATATTATTCAGCCATTAAAAAAGGATGGAGACTTTACATCTTTTATATTAACCCAGATAGTAAAGTATCACAAGAATGGAAAAGCAAGTATCCAATGTACTTAGTACTAATATGAAGCCATTAAACAAAGTCATACATGCCCATACAAGAGAAAAACTCAATTCAATTCAAGTTGTGGGGGGTGTGCTCCCACCTAGTGGGCACAATGTAAGGGCATAGGGCACACCTCCTGGGTGCGGGACACACAACTACAACAGGGACTTTACCTAACAAATGCAAACGTTGTAACCTAATTATTTGTACCCACATTTTAATCTGAAATTTAAAAAAAGAAAAATTAAAATGATTTTAAAAACTCTGTAGCAAATGATGGTCTTGTGCTATATAGAAAAAATCAAGATTTTTTTTTTTGATTTGCCATTCCGGGATTCCAAAATCAACATATCGTGTTCCTGGAAATATTATTTATTTGGATCTTACTATCTTTGTGAGAAGTATCAGCATGTGGCTTAGGAGAGAGAGAACAGAGATTATCTCTCTGACCCCCTTTTTAATGTATTATATAACTCAGATTGCCCTAAAATCCATATTGGTTATAAGTGACCACTGCTTTTCTAGAAATTGAAAGGTCACATAAAAGTAATGGCATAAGTAGCAAACTGATTTCTTTTTTCAACAAAATTATGTAAGCAGAGACTGAATTTTAGATAAATAACTAGATCAAGCTTTAAATTATTTGCCCCTCACTTCCATACTGCTTAATAGCAATAGTGATGAAAAAATGTTGGGAGCCAAAGAACAGGGTATTTTAAAAAGAAGCAAGTTATTTAGGGTTCATTTGTGGTTACAGCGTGTGAGATCAGGCCTAGGTTTCTATTCCAAGTCAAGTTTTCAAATCTTGAGGGGAGGGCAAGGTGGATATGAAAAGATTACTCAAAATATGACTCGAAAATATTGTGCGATGGATGCTATAGAAAAGAAAGACTGGGGGGAGGAGAGGAAGAGATAGAAGAGAGATGAACAGGGAGAGAGCAAAAGGGAGGGAGGAGCTCGAATCAGGAGGGGCACACGAGGCAGAGACTGCCCTGGTGGGCAGGAGCCGGAGCCGGTGGAGACACCTGCTGCCCCTGGGCACTTGACTGATACGTTTGTGGTCAGAGGTGAAAGGGGGTTTAGCAGAGGAGGAAGGCACAGTGATTTGGTGCCCAGCTAGAAATAGATGCACGTATGGCGTTTCCACCTGCCTGGGCTTTTTTTTCTTTTTAACTGACTCCTTCCCTGGGCTCCCTGTCCTTGAACCTGCTTCACATTTCAGCAACAATAACAAAAGCTAGCACAGGGGAACAAAAGATCATGCTGTGCCATTTTACATCACCACTCACTTCCTCCCATGGTCAGAGGAGATGTGTGCTTGGACCCATACCCACTGGTTCTTGTTAAAGGTAGTGAACTTTTGTGAGCTGGTTATTAAACTGTTGGCAGCTTAAAATCAACCATGGAGGGAGTCTTTACACCCTGAAATTGGCAAATTAAGAGTGTTGTGTTCCCCCTTCAAAAGTCAGTTTACCAGCCTGTCATTGAGAGGATTTGGCTGGATGAAATTTGCATGAGATTTATGTTGTTTTCCTGCTCTTTCACATTTGATATAGTTCTCTAATGGTTAAGTGCTATCCAGATTCAGAATCCAAAATCCTTCAAAATTTCAGAAATAGAATTGATCGTTGGGCTAATTTTACGATTTAAAATAGCATGCAAATCCAAGGCTCAAACACCTGCATACTTTTCACTTCCAGGAGATCATCCCAAGGAGAGCTAGGGAAATTGAGGAGAACTGACTTTTGGCGTTTTAAAACAAAAAGATACAGGAAAAGTGTATTCTACAAACTTATTCATAATTAAGCCAGACTCACAATGCTAATTTTAATATAGAATAACTTTAAAAATTCAATTTAATTCCTATTGATTGCATGTGGGGTGAAGAAAACCAAAGAGTTGCTGTTATCCTTACTTCTGCTTTTTTTTTTCATCCTCATGGTTGCATTAACATACACAGCACTTCTTCTTAAGCTGGAGATTAATTTGCTTTAAATTTTTTATATTCATGACTTCAGTGATAACATTTTAACTACCTAGTTTGCTAGTGGACAGGTCTGGACCAAGACCTTCCCCTCCTGGCTCCTGCTTTTTCTAGGATATCTCATGCAGATTTAAAGGATGGCCCATTGCTCATTTACCAAGCTAATGTTATTTTCTGAAAATGTGTAAATTATATTTGATAAAGGTTTATATGTGTGCAGCTAATAGTAGTTGGGTGTCACTTTCTTACACACTCTGGTTGGTTCTTCATATACAGTAGAACGTCCATAGTTTACCACTTGCCTACATTGACCACCTTCTTAAGTTGACCCAATTTTCATAGACTGGACATGAACCACATGTACACATCAGTACAGTAGGCCAAGTTCCTTATGTTGACCACCTCTGTATGTTGACAGACTCTTGGGTGGTCAACGTACAGAGTTTCTATGGTTATTTTGTTTTTCTAAAACCCCACAGGAGTCCTATATGGTAGATATTATCACTCCCAACTCAGAAAAGTTAATTACTTACTCAAGGTCACACCAATATTAAGAATCAATGGTTGAAGTCTTTGATTCCAAAGCTAAGTTCTTTACTCTACACCATGCTTCCTACCATATAGGATGATTTAAATGTTCCTGTTACTTTGTGAAGTGCAGAGTAGATATTACCACTACTTTACAGATTAAGTTTTAAAGGTTTTGAGGCAATATGTGAAATAATCATCCAGCTATAAAGGTCCTCTGACTCTTGTCCACTGCTCCTCCCCAAATGGCCATAATTATGAGGGCAATAACAAAATTAAAATAAGGTCATCTTATCTGACTTAATGTGAAACTTTAGTAGGACATTATTACAAACTGATAAAAGCTTCTACTTTATCTGAACACCAACTGCATATAAATGTCTTTAAGTGGTTCATATTTTAAAAGCACGACTGTAGGCCAAGAAAGGGATCTTTAGCTCCAGTTCGCCTGCTTCCATCAGAGAGATGTTCAGCTCAGTGTGTGTTCTGTATTGATCCTGTTGTTTGTGGGAAGTACCATTTCTCACCCAACCATACTCCCCTCTTACCGGGCCTCTAGCCTTAGGAAAAAAGGTGATGTTTCATTTTTGTGGGTTCATTTGTTTTTGTTACAAGGAATTATTCTTAGTGACATTGAAAATAATTCTCTCTCACCCAAGGAACTTTTAGTCTCCCACGTTTACACTTCACATTTGCAATAAAAGGAAGTCAGAACCAAAGTGGAGAAGAGATGAAATGCAGAATTCACCAAAACACGGCTGCTTCCCCAGGCCGGGGCTGAATTAAGGGGAACCCCTGCACCACTTTCTTTTCCAGATGTGGCTTGGAAGAGGCCAAATTCGGAAGCCTTCAAAATTGCCCAGCTGATGGAGGGGTTTTGTCAGAAAGGGGGTCATCAGAGCCAAACTGAATGTCATGTGCAAATCTTCTAATTTATTTCATCTTTGTTATGTAAGTGGTAGATGCTTGGACTGAAAAGAAAAACCGATTTGTAGGAACATAGCAGCAAATTTCCAGCTGACAACGCTCTGGGGGGTTCCAAGTTGCCCAGGGCAGTGGGAGAGAGATTAATTAACAGCTTCAAAGGGGCCCTCCTCACTGACCTGGCCCTTCCTGAGTTCTCTTCTTCTTCTGCCTCAATGTTGTACCCTGCCTCCACAGGATCCTCAGCTTCTGTCCCCTCACGTCTAACAGGTGGGCCCAGCAGGAGTCAGGGTGGGCGGTTTGATGAGGAGCAAATAGCAGCTCTTGCGGGCTCATCACTCTGGTGAGGTGTTGTGACAGCCACACATTTCAGCAACAATAACAAAAGCTACACAGGGAACAAAAGATCATGCTCTGCCGTTTTACACTCACCGGTTACCAGCAGCCCAACATTAAATCACCAAATGTGTCTCTATAAATAAGACTGAGAGCGACAAAATTCATCTTTACCGCTTAACAAATGATGTTGTTAATTGCCTGGTAAGAATAAGAAACCTCCTTCTGTTATCAAATGTATTACCAGGAAATAATTTAGGGCCTACTGGCAATAAAGTCATAGGACTCATCTTTTAAAAACAAATTTGGGACTGAATATGGTGTCTCATGCCTATAATCTCAACACTTTGGGAGGCTAAGGTGGGAGGATTGTTGAAGACAGGAGTTTCAGAGCAGCCTGGGCAACATAGTAAGACCCTATCACTAAAAAAAAATTTTTTTTTTAAATTAGCCAGATGTAGTGCTACGTGACTGTAGTCTCAGCTCCTTGGGAGGCTGAGGCAGGAGGATGGCTTGAGCTTGGTGTTTGAGGCTACAGTGAACTGTGATCAACACTCGGCCACTCTGGCCTGGGCACAACAGAGCAACATCTTGTCTCTAATAGAAAGAAACAAATTTTATGATATATATATATTTTTTAGAGACAGAGTTTCACTTTGTCACCCTCGGTAGAGTGCAGTGACATCACAGCTCACAGCAACCTCCAGCTCTTGGGCTTAGGCGATTCTCTAGCCTCAGCCTCCTGAGTAGCTGGGACTACAGGCGCCTGCCACAACACCTGGCTATTTTTTTTGTTGCAGTTTAGGGCCAGGTTTGAACCCGCCACCCTCGGTATATGAGGCTGGTGCCCTACTCACTGAGCCACAGGTGCCGCCCAAATTTTATGATATTTATACAAACACACACGCATATATACATGTATATAATATCTATATTCCATGTGTGTAGAGACACATATATATCTAAGTGAGCCCTATGCTTTTTTGGGGGGGAGGGTGATGAAAACAAATTTTAAAAACTCACTCAGCTTTTAGATCAGTAAAATAATCAAAAGAAATGATTCCCACAGAAGGTCTACAGGGTTTTTCCAAAAATAAAAAATTAAAAAGAGAGAAAGATAAAAGTCAGTACCAAATGACCACCATTTTTTATCTCACTAAATTCTGTCTCATGCAGAAGCATGACAGTCTCCCCTCTTTATTAGACTTGGGCAATAAAAAAAAAAATAAGCAGCCTTGTACAGAACAGTAAAAATGTCAAGGATGAGGGTGTTCTACAGTTTTACTGTAGGATAAATATAAGTATATATACTTTTTTTAAAAGGCCACTCCCCCTTTGGCCATATCAATTTTCAGTTCAGGTCATTAAATACAGACACATTTTCAAAATCACTTCCTTACTTCTCTAAGGAAGGAAGATCTTCAATACTGTCATCGTCTACCTCTGGCCATTTTTCCTGAATGACATCAATTGTGTCATCTGTAAAGTCTCCCTGAATGATAATTTCATCCTCCCCTATTACTGAGGCACCACAGGAGAACTTTTGAGCAAAAAAATCTTTGTGCTTCCTTAAGATCAATTTCAAAAGTTGCAAGGGCCACATACTCTTGTTACGTATTTCTTCTCTGCCCTGGGAACTTTGGCTATGGTAACCTCCCGTGTACAGTCTTCTTTTTTTGTTTTATTTGCCCCCTTCTACCCCTCTTGTTTTCCCTTCTCTTTTTCCTTTCCTGCTGTTCCTGGACCCTCACTAATTCCAGCTTCTTGTTTCGGGGAATTTTCTACCGTAAGTTTTGCAAATTCATTTGGAAAATTCTTCTCTACCCATTGTCTCCATTTAGCAACGTCAGGCATGTATTCACAGGACTCTGTTGGTAATGAACAGACTCCAAGGTAGAGGACTCCAAGTGGGTAATCGGCATCTAACTTGGCACTGCTCCTTGGGTCTCCTTTGCAATCAGCCCCACTGGATTCAGAAATGTCAGCAGCCATTTCCCAAGCCCAGGTGGTCACACAGACCTGCTGCCTCCACTCCCACTGCTATCGCCCCCCGGAGGTGACACATGGAGCTCCACTTCCAGCCCCGATGCTTTGACACCATCATCATGGCAGAGTTCAAGCTTCTTGAAGTCGTGTTATAGGAAAGCTTCTTTCTTTGTGGTTGACATTGGAGCCAATCCATGAACTGAAAAAAATCATCCTTTGGTATTTAAAATATTTTAGCCTCAATGAATTTAGCCAGTTTGATCTCATACATTATTTGCTAATTTGGTTTTGGCTCTTCCCCAAAGTCAAATCCAGATCCAGAGGATGATGACTCACCACTATTTTTGGGTTTTGAGGAATTGGAACCAGATGGTAAAGGCCTAAAACTCCGGAGATGGAGTTAGAACAATCACAGTGGCAGTGGGAGAAGTGTAGGGGTGACTGTTTTGTATAGAGCGTGGCATGTTTGTACATATAAATGATTTGGACATACGGCTTTTGAGAGAGTGTCTTTTCTTCAAGGTGTGGAGGGAACAAAACCTGGGAAGACATGGCAGTCGGAAGGAACAAGGTGTGAGGGGCATTGTGACAAGCTGGCTGTGCTGCGGTCACGGGAAGGAGCGGTGAATGGGATGGAAGTGGATGGGTGGGACCTGCCTCTCTGCTGCAAGCAGAAAATCTGAGAAAGGAAGGAGAAAGAGGAAGATACCCTTTGAAACTCTCTTTTATTCTATTTATTCTATGCCGTATATTAATAACCTTCTCTCTGATAAAAAGGCTTGCTTTTAGTATAGCATTTATTTTTGGAGGTGTACTTTCCCCAGATTTGCGTAACTGAGATGTGGTTCTCTAATGGTTAAATGCTATCCAGATTCAGTTTGTTAGAAAGAGACAAGGAAACGGAAGCAAAGCAAAAGACCTTTGGTTGGCCAGTAACTATTACCTATCTGAATATGAACTCTTACAGAAGGACAGTGGCATTCAGACAGGTGAGTTCTTTTGGCTTCAATAAGATGCTAAATAATGAAAAATCTGGTGGTGATTTAACATTCTGCTTCATTCAATATTTGTGAGATTTTGAATGGGTGAAGCTGCCTTTCAATGTGTTCTATTTTCAAGCACCTGAAACTCAGTGAAAGAGTTCCTGGCCTCTGCATTTGTAGATCTGGGTCAGAGCCTTAGTTCAGTGCTGGGCTCGCTGTGTTATCTCAGACAAGTTACTTAACCTTTCTGAACCACATATGTAAAACTAGGTTAATTATTTTTGTCTTCTAGGGTTATTGTGGGGATCATATGAAATTTAACTATTTGTGTAAGCACGGCAATATTCAGCCAGTAAAAACATGGAATACAGCCACCACTGGAGACTTTCATTGCTGTCAAATGATATTTGAAATGAAAATTCTGTTTCACAACTTTTGTTTCTCTGTTGGTTTCCAATATATCATAGAGATAAACTTTTAGCCAAAATACCACAAATAGAGTTGAGGCCTCCTAATAGCTGCCTCTCAATCTGACTCTCTTAAACCTTTCCCTTTGGTATGATTATGTCTCCATATCAGGTTCTTTGAGATCGTTAGGAACCTGCCTATATCTCACATAGAAGCGATACGAAGTTGTTTTGTTTAGTAGAATGTAGCATCTAACATTAGAAGTGCATTGAATTTGCTATGGCACAATGCTACTACAAATTATAAGGTAATAGAACACTATTAGATAACATGTACTCATTTAGCAAATATTGCCCAGTACACCGAGGAAACACGGTCAGAAGAATGAGACAGATTCCACCTGTCCTGTTGTGACCCACTGACTGGCTCTTGGGGAAAGCGGTCATCCATCAGATAACCACAGAAATACATGTGTGATTGTCTCTGTGACTTGTAATGAAGGAAACATATATGGAGTTGTAAAAATATGAAATTGAGAGTTGTGATCTGGTCAGGAAGAGTCCGGGAAGTGATTCTGGAGCTGAAGATTGAAGAAAGAGTAGGTGTCACCTAGGTGCAGGTGAGACGAGTGTGTCCAGGCAGAGAGAAGCGCTCGTGCCCAGGCCAGAAGGCAGGAGGGAGCACAACAAAGGGAGGAAAGAGGAAGCTCGGTGGGGATGGAGCAGGCGAGCGGGGCCTCAGGTAAAGCTGGAGAGGCGGGTAGACCAGAAGACCCCTGTGCAGGAACAGAGGGACAAGGTGAGAGCCCTGTGAGCAGGTCCGCTCTTCCAAAGACCAACCTGCGGCCTCCACCAGGGCTGTTGGGAGAATCACAACAGAATATTCATTTTGAACTTAACCAAATCAAATCGTAATTCCACCATGCACTTGGATTTAGAAAAATCACATCTTAATTGCACGTGGTATCTCCATTACAGGTAGGCGAGTCTGCTAGAAATTATGTCTCATCATGATTTAAGATAACCTGAAACATTGAAGTCTTTTAGAACATTAGCTCAATGTACAAGTCATGTGTGAAATAGTGTCACCACAGCCATCAATAGAAAATAGGCATTGGATTGCCCCAATATTTTTCTTCATGGTCAGAAGTTCGCAGCACTTTAAATACTTACCTCATGTCTTCGATGCGCAGCAATCACCTTGGACAGTCAGCAGCTGATGTGTTCGTCCCAAATCGACATGTGTTGGAGCTATTTGATTTGTTCATTCATCAAAGCTCAGTAACATTTCCAAGGTCATGTCTTAGCAAGGCATGACCAGGTTCATTGCATTTAATGTTGGTACAGGTAATAAAGCTTCAGTGAAAATCTGCATGAAAATACAGTAGTTTGTAGCCTTAGATATTAGCCTTTTTATCTTAGTTAGTATTTGAAAAGGTGAGGTTAGAAAACCATTAAAAGATTTTTAATATCTTTTTAGTAAGTATGTTTGGTTACGATATCCCAAGAATGGGTAATTCTGTACCTTATGTTGGGTTAATCAAGGAAGCCAGTATATTTTTATAACACTATAGTAATGTTAAAGCTAATATATCACTTGGAACCATAAACTGCATTATCCTACTTTATTAAAATAATGCCTGAGAAGCTGTTGACTAAGGATATGCCTGTTCCCATTGAATTTTGAATAGTTATGTTTCCAAGGAAACCAATTCATTGTCTGCAAAAGATGTGCCCAAAGCAGTGCAAAAAAATTTGCCCAAAATAATATTATGCAACCTTATTAAAAAGCGTGAATTCAGACGTCCTCCACAGCCCTAAAGCAATAATTAAAAGAGGTTCACAGGTTTTGCAGAGCTGACTCCATTAATAACTCACCATAAAATGTATTTCAGACAAAGATTTGTGTGGTAGAAAGTAAATGATTCACCTACAAGATATATTCAGTTTTGAAAGTTAAAATGTGAGATGTAGAATGGGTCTGTTAATGAAGAATTGATTTGATCTTTGCTTCCTCTACGAATACTTTTATAATTGTTTATGGGGAAATCTTATTTGTCTCAAATTTTTGACAATTGGATGTGCATTGGGTTGTAATTTGTTTTCTTATTCTCTTTGAAGAAAGTCTTTGCTAATGTGAAATACTTGACTTATTCGAAGGCATTTTTTTCATCACCAGCATTCAGTATTCACTGCTGTAGGCAAATATATACATATACATATACATATACATATACATATACATATACATATACATATACATATATTTGCAGTTTGGAGCCAGGGCTGGGTTTGAACTCACCACCTCCAGTATAAGGAGCCGGCGCCCTACTCCGTTGAGCCACAGGCACCACCCTCTAGGCATATATTTTTAAAAAAGGAAAGAAAAGGACAAGTGTCAGATTATTTTCAGCTAAAATAAAACCAAAACAGCACATTTCCTCTGCCCAGTGTTAAAATCATCGAAGCAAAGCTCTCAAAATACCCGGTTCACAGGCACAATCTAACAAGGTTCATGTTTTATTTATAATCGTATACGTGGTATGAATGATGAATAGTTAACACTATAGTTTAATTTAATGTGCTTAACTTTGGTTTGTGTACCCTCCAACTGAGTTGGTGGGAGTTCAGTGACCAAGACTACGTCTTCCAATCCATCTCTTTCCTCTCTTCCCTCTGTGGCCACTCCACATCAAGTCCGAATCAGCTCTGACTTAGGGTTTCACATTGTTACAGTTGGAACACTTACAACTCACCTCCATGTTGCTGCCAAAATATTCTTTTAGAAACAGAGCATGTCAGATTTTCAAACAACATCTTAATTTGATTTTCCTTCAGAACAGTGTCTAAGGTACTTGATCATGGTGGTTAAAGCTGATTGCACCTGTCTTCCCCTTTCCCATCCTTAGCATGAGCTCTGCTATAGCACTAACCTTGCATGAATATGCCTCACAGTTTTACATATTCAGGATATTTCTTATAAGTGGAACTATACAATATGCAACTTTTTGGTTCCTTTGCTTTCTTTTGCCTGAAAACCTACCATGTTTTCATGGTTCATGCATCTCGTAACTCATCATCGGGACTTCATTCCTTATTATGACTTGCTAATATCCTGAATACGTCTGCTGCATTTTGCTTGTCTGTTAATCAGTGATAGACATTTGGGTCGTTCCCTTTTGACCATTAGGAATTATGTTCACCATGAGCATTTGTGTACAAACTTTTGTGTGGCCATGCAGACTTTTAATTCTCTTGGGAATAAACATCCCTCATTCTTTTGTATGTGGATGTCTCATTGTTACAGAACCATTTATTGAATACACAACTGTTTCTCCATTAATTTGTCTTGGTACCATAAATATACATGTTAAGTTCTGGATGTTCAATTTTGTTCTATTGATCTGTATGTCTCGCCTGATGCCAGTACCATTTTACCTTGATTGCTGTATCTTTGTAGCAAGTTTTGAAGCTGAGAGTGAGTTTTTACTTTATTCTTCTTTTACAGGCTGTTTTGCCCATTCTAGGTTTCCTATATTTTAGTAAAAATTTTAGGATCAGTTTATGATTTCTGCAAAAAGAAAAAAGATAGCTGTGATTTTTCACAGGGATTTCATTCAATCTGTAGATTAATTTTGGGGTGGGGGTTATTGCCATCCTAACAATATTACATCTTCAAATCCATGAACACAGGATGTCTTTACATTTATTCACGTCGGGTGAATTGTTTACCAATGATGTTTTATAGTTTTCATTGTGCAAGTCACTTCCTTGTTTAAATTTATGAAACACTTAGGTTTCATTGATCGTGAAAGGGTGTTGGATTTTGTCAAAACACATCTCTAAATACATTAAGATAAGCAGGTAGGTTATTTTCTTTATTCTGTCAATATGGTATTATATTGATTGATATTTGGATACTGTGGCAGTTAGTTCTATGTGTCAACTTAAGAGTATTTTGGCTGAGATTAACATTTTAATTGGGGAACTTTGAGTAATTCCCCAATTGAGTAAACAGACTGCCCTGAATAAAGTAGGTAGGCCTCATCCAGTCAGTAGAAAATCTGAATAGAATGACTGATCCACCTCCCTGAGCAAGAAGCCATTCTCCAGCAGACCACATTCTGACTTCATCTGCACCATGAGCTCTCCTGGTTCTGGGTTTCCTGCTGGCCTTGAAATTGTAACTGTACCATCAATTTCTCATCTTTTCTACTGAACAAACACCATCAGCTCTCCTGGGTCTCCAGCCTGCCAGCCCACCTTGCAGATCTGGACTTGCCAGTCTCCATAAACACTCAAACCAATCCTTTATAATGAATCTCTTTGTGTGTGTATGCATATATATATAACATTTTTTCATCTTATGGATTCTTTTTTTCTGGAAAACTCTGATAAGCAGAGATATTGAACCAATCTTGCATTCCCGGGAAAAATTCTACTTGGCAGATCCAGTTTTTTAGTATTTTGTTGAGCATTTTCATATCAGTGTTCACAAAGGATATTAGCTTATAGCTTTTTTTCCTTTCTTTCTTTCTTTTATTTATTTATTTATTTTTGCAGTTTTTGGCCAGGGCTGGGTTTGAATCCACCCCCTCTGGTTTATGGGGCCGGCAGGCTACTCCTTTGAGCCACAGGCACCACCCAGATGTTTTTTTTTTCTTGATGTGTTTGTCTCACTTTGGTATCAGAATAATTCTAGCCTCATAGAATGAGTTGGGAAGTGTTCTTTGATCTTTTGTTTATTTGGAAGTGTTTGTAAAGAATTGATGTTAATTCTTTTTAAAATGTTTGGTAGAATTCACTAGGGAAGCCATATGATCCTGAAATCTCTTTACGGAAAGTTTTTCTTTTAATAACTAAGTTACACTTTTACTTATTACTGTGTCTAATCAGATTTTCTAGTTCTTTGGTAGTTTGTGTTTTCTAAAAATGTATGCATTTCATCTGCATTATGTAATTTATTGATTTTACAATTGTTTGTAGCATTACTAGGTTAGAATAATGACCTCTCTTTCATTCTTGATTTTAGAAAGGAGATGTCTCTCCTTTTTTTCTTGAGGAGTCTAGCTTTAAGGTTTGTCAATTTTGTTGATGTTTTTAAAGAAGGAATGAACTAGGTTTCATTTACTTTCTCCATTTTGAAAAGTTCTGTATTTTATTTATGTTCACTCTAATTTTATTATTGCTTCCTTTCTGTTTTGCTTACTTTTCATTTTCTTAAGGTGGATAGATTATTGATTTGAGATCTTTCTTCTTTTTAACTATAGGCTTTTCCAGCTATGATTTTGTCCCTAAGTACTGATTTTACTCCATCCCATCAGTTTGTGTCTTCACTTTCATCCATTTTGAACTGTTTTTTAAATTCCACTATCATTTCATCTTTGACCCTTCGGCTATTTAGAAGTATATTGTTTAATTTCCACATAATGTGTAACATTTCCTTCCTTACAAATTCCTAATTTAATTCCAATGTAATCAGAGTACATACTTTGAATTCAATCCTTTTCAATTTACTGAGGCCATTTTATGGCCTAGTTATATGGTCATCTAGCCTGGTGATTATTGTTCTCCTGGTGAGAAGAATGTGTAGTCTGTTTTTCTTTTTCTTTTTTAGTAGAATGCATTATATAGATCTATTTGTTCTGTTCTCTTATAGTGTTGTTCCAATCTTCTATTTCCTTTTTGATCTTCTGCTTAGTTATTCTGTTCATTATTGAAAATAGAGTACTGAAGTCTCCAACTATTATTGCTGAGCTGTCTGTTGCTCTCTTCAATTCTGTCATGTTTTGTTTCATGTACTTTTGGGCTCCAGTGTCAGGTTCATGTGTTTAAAGTGATCATGTCTTCTGGCAGTGTCAGGTTCATGTGTTTAAAGTGATCATGTCTTCTGGATGAATTGACTGTTTTTTTTTTTTTTTGCAGTTTTTGGCCAGGGCCTGAAACCCCTCTAGTATTTTGGGCCGGCACCCTACTCCTTTGAGCCACAAGCACCGCTCTGGTGAATTGATTCTTTTTATCAATATAAAATGTCCTTCTTTGGTTCTAGGAACAAATTTTGTCTTTTATTACCACAGCCACTCCAGCTTTCTTTTGGTTACTATTGGCATGTGATATCTTTTCTCATTCTTCCATTTTCAAACTATTCATTTCTTTGAATCTAGACTGTGTTTCTGTAAATAGTATACAGTTGGATCATGGTTTATTTTCATGCCAATTCTGCTTTTTGATTGGCATGTTTAGCCTATTAACTAATGTAATTATTGATAAAGTAGAATTTATGGCTACCATTTTGGCATTTGGTTTTTGTATATATTCAGTCTTTTTTGGTTCTATTGCTCCATTATTGTTTTCTTTTCAATTAAACATATTTTCTAATATATAACTTTAAAAATATTGTCTCCTTTACTGTATATATTTTTATTTTAATTAAGGCAATCTAGTTTGGTATAATGCCAACTTAATTTCAATTGTATACAAAACATTACTCCACTCTGGCTATTTTTTTCCTCCCTCTTTTGTACTATTATTATTTTAAAAATTGTATCTTTATACATCAAGACAGTTTTATGACTGTAGGTACTTGTAGTTACGCTTTGAATCAATAGAAGAAAAATGTTACAAACACATGTACATTTTTACTATCTTTTATATTTACCTATTTTTACATTTACCTATGTACTTGGTTACCTTTGCCAATGCTCTTTAGTTTTTCATGTGGAGTAGAGTTAATATCTTATGCACTTTAATTTAAATCTAAAATATTCTTAGTATTTTGTGTAGGGCATGACTGCTGGTGACATATATTCTCAGGTTTTGTTATTAAAGCATAGTTTTACTGGATATAGAATATTTAGTTGACAGCCTTTTTCTTTCAGCACTTTGAATATGTTATCCCACTGCTTTCTGATTGCCATTGTTTCTAATGAGAAGTCAGATTTAATCTTATTTAGGATCCCTTGCATATGGTGAGTCCCTTTACCCTTGCTGCTTTCAAGATTCTTTGTGTTTGGCTTTTGACATTTTAAAAATGATGTATCTAGACATCAGCCTCTTTGCATTTATTGCACTGGATTACTAAGCTTTTTCGATATATGGATACAATATTTTTATTAGTTTGGGAAATTTTTAAGACATTATTTCTTCATATATGTTTCTACCCCTTTCTTTCCCTCTTTCTTGGATTCCTATTATTATAGTTGTATACTTGCTGGTGTGTCACATGTCACTAAGGCTTTGTTTATTTTCCTTCATTATTATTTCTTTTTCTTTTTCATTACCCAGACAGGATAATCTCATTTCACCCAAGGAGAAACAATGGGAATAGGGCAAGAAAATGTGACAGAGCTCACTCTCCTTACCTATATAGTCAGCTGTTTTCTTTAATAAATGGTCCTCATATTGACGCAAGCCTTTATTTTCAGACTTCTAAAAAGTTGATTTTGATAATTTTTGTCAGTGTTTTTCTTACCCTTATATAGGAGCCATTCCAGAAATGCTTCCTATCTTATACTTTTTGAATTTAATTCCTTTTCTCATGATTATCTCAAGCTAAAGTTTATGGTCTTCCTTTATGAAAGTTATCCAAAAACTATTTATTGTGTAATACCATGAGCCATACATTGGGTGCCGAAGACTACAATGTGCCTTTCACTATCTATAGAAACTAAGTACTCCTTACTCTAGTTCCTTCCATAGATGTAATTTTTAGATCATCAAGAAGAGTCAGGAGTGCCAGGCACTCATGCCTGTAATCTTGGCACTCTGAGAGGCCAGGCAGGTAGATTGCTTGAGCTCAGGAGCTCGAGATCAGCCTGAGTAAGAGCGAGACCCCATCTCTACTAAAAAATAGGAAAACTCTCTGAGCATTATGGCAGGTGTCTGTAGTCCCAGCTACTTGGGAGGCTGAGGAAAGAGGATTGCTTAAGTCCAAAAGTCTGAGGTTGCTGTGAGCTATGACACCACAGCATTCTACCAAGGGTAACAAAGTGAGACTTGGTTGCGCGTATGCACACACACACACACACACACACAAGAAGCTTGAGGAGGCATTAAATAAGAAGCATATGAAAAAATAAATAGAAAAGAAAATCTCTAACATAATACATATATAATTTATATATGAAACTTTGTTGGTGATGTTTGGAATTGTGAAAAATACTTTCAGGTACACGAGTGCTTTAGGGACTCGTGGAATGGAAAAGAGAAGCCATAAAAAGAAAGAAATGAGGTCTTTAGTATGTAAGTTTGAATACATAGAAGTATACCTTAGTGATGTATATATACTATTTTATAAACAAAGAAATAGGCTGGCTTAATGCTTTTGATAAGCCTCTAGTATAAGCTTTTATGGTAATCTGTTGGTGACACTTTTTTAGGTCTGGCATTTGGGGACAGAAGGAAATATATTGTAGTAGAAAGGTCCAAAGCTTAAGATGACCGCAGCCAAGATATTTGAAAACTGAGTCTGTTTAATACATGGGCTTGGATCTGGGTAATGTAGACTGGTTTGTTCTTAATCACAGGAACTCTCTTACCAGCTCCTCTAGTAACTAAAAGATCACAATCTGAGAAGGATAAAAAGCAGCTTAATTAAAACATTGGGGGAAATGACAGTAAAAATTAATTCAGAGAGCATCTTTGACATTAATCATGTGAAAAAAGCAGCTCATTTTGGTAGAGTACTTAGAAAATGCAAAAGAATAAATTTGCATACCAATTAAATACAGAGATACCAGATATACCTCAAGATAAATTTAAAACCTTGAAGCCAGCTCTCGGGTCTGTAATATTCTGTAACATGTCCGTTTGGATATGTACTATCTGCATTTTTAGTGAAAGGAAATGCATTCAATCAAGGGCCATCAAGAGAATGCCATTAATAGTATTCTAAGTTCTAAATTAAATCTGGAAAAGGTTGTCCAAGTTCACTTATAATGTATCTAATTTACATGAAAGCAAAGTAAATATGAATGAAAGAAATATTCGAATGAGGAAAGGAAATTTTGAAAGTTTTGTCTAATATTTTATAATTGCTGATAGTTAATTTTTTCTACTAAAACACATATTCTTGGCTAGGTGTGATGGTTTATGCTTGTAATCCCACACTTCATGAGGCCAAGATGGGTGCATTAGGTGAGGCCAGGATTTTGAGACCAGCCCAGACAACGTAGAAAGATCTCATTTCTACAAAAAATAAGAAAAATTATCCGAGCATGATGGTGCATATTTGTAGTCCTTCCTAATTGGGAGACTGAGTGAGGCAAGAGGATTGCTTGAGCCCAAGAGTTTGAGGTTGCAGGGAGCTATGATGATGCCCTTGAACTCTACTTGAGGCAATAGAGCAAGACCCTGTCTGCCTCAAAACAAAAAAAAAGTCACATTTTGCTATAACTAATTTCACTTGAGATAATCTTGATATATAGCCTTATAAAATGTCTATAGTAAATTAGCACACTTGAAATAAATATTTATAGGAGCTGGTTGTGTATAAAAGAAGTATAAATTTTGGTGCATGATATTAGTTCAACTGAGCAGCCATTCAAAAAATAATTTGGCAGACTCAATCTGAGGATGACTAAAAGATGATTAATAATTTGTAAATATTCATAGAAAAATATTTTAGACTGACTTCTTAGGAAGCTTAAAATAATTATTAGTATAGATGCCACAGGAAAATGGCATATGTTTTAAGTCATAACTCAAACTTATTCCCTTAAGAGAGAAGATTTTTATTTATATTTAAATGAAGGAAAAGAATATGAATCAATAGGTTATGTATAAAATGTGATTTGTATTTAGGGATTTGTACAAATTATATCCGTGGGACACAGAGAGCAATTTGTTGTAATTGTACGGTCTTAATTATGTAATGTAGACAACTCACCAGCGGGGAAGAGCCACCCTAACATAGTCAAGGACTTGCTGAAATTTAAGAGATTCTTTTGTTGAATGACAGAATTTAAAAACTTTTGAGTGGCAGACAGCGTTGCTAAATTTCCCTGGCAATGGCCGAAATAATAACCCAAGATGAACGGTGCGTAATCATTATCGGTATAATTAGAGTAAGAATTGCTGACATCTAGAACAGACCCTGGGTGCTCAGGAACCTGAATCTCCCAGCTCTAGAGGGCTTTCAGAAGTCAGGGAGATAATGCTGGTGATGAGTCTGTGTTGAAAGTCTTGTCTTATGAACAGATTTTTCAGAGTGTGTGTGTGTAAGTGTACAGGAATGTAGGATTGGAGGGGATAAAAAATAAAATGCAGCTACTTTTTGTATAACAAACAGAAACTTAGGTAAATTCTGAGACTGGGAATGATAGGAAAGAGGGGGCTCTAACAATGCAATGTGGTCAGTGAAACTTTGCTGTAAACACACCAAACGAATGACTAGTCTCAGAGATGGAGAATACACTCGAACACCTTTGTAAAATGACAGTGAACACCACTTAATTGCTTAATGAATCTCAAGTCCTATTTGGATTGTGTCATCCCCCAGAGCACTCACCAATTAGTTATCAAGTCATGCATTTTTATAGTTGTGTTAGTTAAAAGACAATCCTGGTTTTCTAGCACATTGGACGTCAAACTTTCTACTGCCTTGGATTTTATTTAATTCCAAAGGTTGTGGACTTTCCTAGTTGTATTACCTTCTGGCTTCATCACTCTGATGTGACATTTTGTTCAAGACAGTCTGTGTCTGTCGTGGGAGTTTTGTTTTTCAGTTACCTAAGGATGTGTTCATTATTTCACACAGAGAACCTGCAGTTTGCAGATACTGTCAGGAGCTCCAATTTCATATTAAAAATTGCTGTGATAATTGTCTTCTTCCTTTTCTCTTACATCTGAAATTTTTATTGCCTTTCCAAAAGAATACATCTTAGCTTCCACAGGCATTCGTGCGTTATTTTATCAAGCTTTCTTAGTCTTCACCTTCTCAAGGTATTACGTAGTTTCTGGTACTTTTCTGCAAGGCAAATAGAGAAACCTTTGCCACTGGGCAGGACGATTTTGTTTGTTGTTGCCCTGTGCGATGTGTTACTGTCAGCCTTATGGGCTCGTCCGAATTGAGGCGTGCCATAAATGTGACATACACACCCCGTGTCAGAGACTTCCTATGAAAAAAGAATAGAAAATATTTCAATAATTGTTATGTTGATTACATGTTTAAATGATAACATTTTAGATAGATTGACTGTATTATCAAAATGAATGCCATCAGTTTCCTTGTACCTTTTTTTTAATGTGGTCGCTAGAACATTTGAAATCACATATGTGGTTTGCATGATGTGTCTATTAAATAGCTGTGGTGTAGAGGTGAAGGGAAATGTGTATAGTTATTATAGAACCCGTGATGAAAACTCAGGGAGTCCTGTTTAATGCAGCACCCGCTGGCATGCTTTTTTGGTGAGATGAATGCTTAGGAAGGGGAAGTCCTGATAAAAGGTGACTTGTTTGGTAATTATTGGCTGTTTAACATTTTGCCTATGTTCAGCCAGTCAGCCTGATCTGCTTTGGTTAATTGTTGGCTTGCAAAGGCTTCTTCAAGGTGGAGGCGGGAGTGGA
Source organism: Arctocebus calabarensis (assembly GCA_963573935.1). NCBI lineage: Eukaryota > Metazoa > Chordata > Mammalia > Primates > Lorisidae > Arctocebus > Arctocebus calabarensis. Next base: position 32,384 of record CAUYON010128805.1, read on the forward strand.
ATCATTGGGCTATATTTAGGGCTGTTTTTAATGGGGACCTTTTGACTTTTTGATTATTAATAGTTGGCTTCTATGACTCTGGAAAGCATGATGGCAGAAAAGGAATACGGGAAGTTAGCATTCAAGTATGGCTACTTCAAATATAAAATACGCTGAATTTTAATGTACGACAGACTGACTTTTCAGACTTGTTCTATAGTGTTGGCACGCAGCAGTTTGTATTGATTTCTATGAGTCTGTGCCTGGGGTGATATGTATGAAGCAGTAGCTTGACTATTGTTTTAGCCATTTTAACATGAATTTGTGAATTTTGCTGCATAAGCGATCTGGTCAGTCTGTCTTGGCCAGGGATCTGAATGAAGTTAAGTCATCCATGCTCTAGCCTTCTGGTTGCCCTGTGTAGCTATTACTCAAATAAATAAATGAAAAGATTTAGTGTCCCAGCTCCTGAGTGATTTGCTGCTTAACCGATTCCAATTTCTAAACGCGTTTATACTAGATTTGCGGAAGTGTGACATCATTAATATGGTCCTGGAGATAGTCTTCTAACACATGGGTAGTACTTTTCATCTCCAGTCTGAATAAATATGATGAGAGCCTGAGCCAGAGAGTGAGTGAGAGGGATGGCCAGAGAGGATTGTCCAGTCCTTTGGGAACCATCAGCTCTGGATGAGTGAAAGAAAAGAATGAATTCCAGGGAAGCCCTAGGTTGGTAGCCTGGGCTAGGTGAAGATTGGTGCCTTTTGGAGAGTAAAGGGAGCAAGATTAAAGACAGGTTGAGACAGCATAAAATTGTAGAAGCTCTAGTCGAGAGAATACTTAAATTCTACCTCATCCAATAACTTAGGGTAATAGTAGTAGTTTAATGGAATACATATGAAGTGCACCCTGAGTCCAAAGGTCAATGTCATGCACTGGAATTCACCATTGGAAAAAAATTAAAAAGCTTTCTCACTCAAGGGTTTCAGTTCCTAAAGTGCTGGTTTACTAAGGTTTTACTCTAAAACAAGTTTGGATGATTGCATCAGGGCTGAGACTTGTCAGTAAGGAAGGGCCACACGTGGGGAGTCATTGATCCTCCAGTGAAAAAGGGAAGCTTTAAAAAGCACAGGCTCTGAGGCAAGAGAATTGCCTAAGCCCAGGAGCTGGAGGTTGCTGTGAGCTGTGTGATGCCACAGCACTCTACCGAGGGCAATAAAGTGAGACTCTGTCTCTACAAAAAAAAAAAAAAAAAAAGGAAAACAAAAAGCACAGGCTTCAAACTCACTGCAGATGAGAGTGGCCCCTCATGTTCCTGGTGTAACTCATCCTCATTGATGTATTGAACACCTGCTGCATATGGACGCATTGGCGAATGAACCAGACATATCTCTCTTTCCATGGAGCAGACACAATCACACAAGGGAACATTAGAAGATGGGAGAGAGGAACAGGGTTCAAGCCATCTGAAGGGTGAGGAGGCACCACTGAGTTGGGCTTGGAATGTTCTTCGTGGGTTACTGGAAAAGGGCCCCGTTGAAAATCTGAGTTGTACTTGAAAGAACCATTCAGATGAGTCCATAGTTTAAACTTAAACATCTGTTTTCTTTTTCACGTGTAAATAAACATGCTATTATATTGAATAATTTGATTACTTTTTCTTAATAATATTTGTTCTTATTATAAGACTATTTTTTTATAGACTAGAAAAAGATCAAGAATTGTGATCAGTCTATACCTCGACTTACCTAATGCTTTTGTTATTTTTTTCCCCAATACCTCCAAGAGATTGTAAATGCTTTGAGAGAATTTCTCCTACAGATAACTTTTCTGAAAAGTTTATTGGAACTGGGTTTCCATTTATATCAGATTTATAGTCATTCCCAGGTTATTAGGTGACATTCATAGGTGATCAGTCAGGTAAACAGGTTTATCAGCTGGAGTTTAAACTTGTAAAAGCAGCAACAATGTTGCTCTCTGAAGTATCTTTAACTCTGAAGAAGAATGCAAAATAAACTTCGTTTGAATTGGAAAGAAGCCAGTGTTCATTCAAATGGTAAAAGTTAAGCCTGTTCACTTTTTCAAACATACATTTTGTTGGTATGATCTTCAGCTCTCTATAAAATATTACAGAGGAGGTTGGTGTTAAAAATAGCATCTCGTTAGTAGTTAGATGATTGGAGTGATCAGAATTGCAATTAGGTGTAACTGAAAATATATTTAGTTCACAACAAGGAACCTAAATATATAAGTGGATTTTATTTATTTATTTATTTATTATTATTTTTGAGACAGAGTCTCAAGCTATTGCCCTGATAGAGTACTGTGGTGTCACAGCTCACAGCAACCTCAAACTCTTGGGCTTAACCGATTCTTTTGCCTCAGCCTGCCAAGTAGCTGGGACTACAGGTGCTTACCACAACGCCCAGCTATTTTTTGGATATAATTGTCATTGTCGTTTGGCAGGCCAGGGCTGGATTCCAACCCATCAGCTCCGGTGTATGTGGCTAGCGCCCTAGCTGCTTGAGGTACAGGCGCTGGGCCAATACACGTGGATTTTTATAAACTAATGATTTTATTAATTATTCCTGATGATTGTTTTGTAGTCTAGATGATGCAAGATTTGTCAATGACACAGAAAATGATTCCTAACTTCTTGGAAGTCAAAGATGTACTACATATGACACAGTTAGATCTTTTATTAAATTTTAATCATACACTAAAAGTGATCAGACATATATGCTTTTTGGAACAAATCCGTTTCATTAGTTATCAAGGCAGTGATTGCTTATAGATTTATGTTTCAATGTTTGTTTATTGTTTCCCTTTTTATTTTTTGTTTTGAGACAGAGTCTCAAGCTGTTGCCCTGGGTAGAGTGCAGTGGCATCATAGCTCACAACAACCTCAAACTCTTGGGTTTAAGAGATTCTCTTGCCTCAGCCTCCCAAGTAGCTGGAACTACAGGCGCCCACCACAACACCTGGTTATATTCTTGTTGCACTTGTCGTTGTTGTTTAGCTGGCCTGGGCCAGGCACGAACCTGCCAGCCTCAGTGCATGTGGCTGGCGCTGTAGCCAGTGTGCTATGGGTACCGAGCCTTGTTTTCCTTTTTCACTCCTTAAGAGTGTCTTTATTCACGAGTAGTATTGATTTGGCAAAGATCCTAAAGAAAGTTATTTTAGGGAGTAGAATTCATTACCCTTCCAATACAGAATATCCTCCAGTTGCCTTTGTGTAGTTCAGCTATTAACCTCTTCTTTGAGACTATTCAGATCTTCCCAGCATGTGATGCTCATCTCTGCCCACAACCCCCAGACATTCTATTCTGAGTATTCTCCACTGGTCTCTGGCAGGCGTTTTGCTGGTAATGTAGAGGACTGAATGATTCTGCCTCCAAACGTGTTAATACTGCCTTATAGCCAACTAGCAATACTCTAGAGCACTCAAATTACATAGTGGCGGAAGCCTCTCACTGCGGAATGATAAAGACCTGTACTGAGTTTTATCAGTAATCAGCACTCTTGTCATTCTTGGATTTGATATACGTGATCTCGGGTGTTTGAAGCCATTCCTAAAGGTCCATGATATTTAGCCCTTGAAATTTCTTCATGGCACAGCTGGAATGGTGGGCTGTCAATCTGTGACATCACTGGGCAGGCACGTGCCACGGAGCTGACCAGTGAGCCTCGTTTGTTCCCCACCATGTTCTTTTCCTAAGTGGTAAAGACGTGATCTCTTTGTGTAGACTTTTTGCCAAGATCCCAATCACCAGGGAAGTCTTAAGTATAGGAAGCAAACACTCAAGCATTTCCATTTTACAAATACTGTTAAAAGGGACCAAGACGTATTCTTTCTCATACACGTTCTCATTTGGTTCTCACAGTAACATCATGATTTTATTTTATAGATGGGGGAACTTGCTGCAAGAAACTTGACTGGGGTCAGCTAGCTTGTGCCCTACACCAGGTCCTCTGGACGCAAACCTCTTACTTTTTTATCCTCTACAGCTGCTCCTGGTTCTAGGTCACCCCAAATAGAAGGCTCTTTGCCCTAGAATTTGCAAATCAGTTCCTCAGACAGCAAAGTGAAGCAGTTATTTCCACTCCAAAGTATCTGCTTTGGGGGATATGCCCTCCCCTTTGCTCTTTCCTGGGGACCCCTGGCCTCTGGTGTCTTTTTATTTTGTTTTATTTTTTGGAGACAAGAGTCTCTGTCACCCTGGGGTAGAATGCATGGCGTCACAGCTCTCCGCACCCTCAAACTCTTGGACTCAAGGGATCCTCTTGCCTGAACCTCCCAGGTGGCTGGTCCTACAGGTGCCCTCCACGACGCCCACTGGTTTTCCCGTTTTTAGCAGATACAGGGTCTCGCTCTTGCTCAGTTGGGTCTTGAACTGCTGAGCTCCTAACATGGAGAACTGCAGAGTACATTTTGGCAAAAGCTGTTTCACCAGAAGGTCTTCAATTGTTAAAATATAAATACCAATTTGGTAATGTCACGGCACATGTTCCGTGCTTTATTTGACACATTTTGCACATGGCTGGGGCTTTCTCAGACCGTTTCTCAGCCTACAGGAGAGGTTCCCACAGAACTTCTCTAAGCCCAGTGCCGGGCGGCTCCCTGCTCCCCACCCCCAGCCCTGAACCCCTTCATTTATTCAGCAAACGTTCATTGAGTCCCCACTATCTTTCAGGTCCTATTTTAGGCTGTGGAGATTCTGCAGGAAACAATAAAAGCTCCTGCTTCTCATGGAGGTAATATTCTAGAACCAGTGCATGTTACCTTTTTTGTCTTTGTAATTTTAAAAAATCATCTGTAGAATGTGCTAGGAGCCCCTTTTTTAGATGGTCTGTGGAAGCCCAAACATAATGGAATCATTTTCTGACCATATGTTAAATTATTACCAATAGTTCAGAAAATGATGTTGCTTTCCAAAAGATAAGGTGACGTGGATTCACTGCCAGTAATCAAGGAAGGGCAGAACATCAGACAAATGCATTATTTGGTTGTTTTTGTCAATTAATGACTTACTTCAAATGTTTAATCCTTGCTTTCTATTAGGTACTTTTTCAAGCCACTAGTTCAGGAATAAACAAAACACTTCTATGGCAGAGTTAACACAAAGACATACAATTTTATTTACTCATTGCTTTCTTTAATAGGAGAGCTTTAATGTTTACTTGTAAAAAGCAGGATGTATTTGTCATTAGAAAAATGAGAAACATGAAATGCAGATAGCTAAATTTTAAAAATCATAACTATATCCATACAATATCCATCATGGCCTTCCAGGCTTTTCTGTGCAGCCATGTATCTTTTATAAAAATGGAATCATAGGCTTGGCGCCTGTGGCTCAATGGGCTAAGGCGCCAGCCATGTACACTTGAGCTGGCGGGTTTGAATCCAGCCCGGGCCCGCCAAACAACAATGACGGCTGCAACCAAAAAATGGCCGGGCGTTGTGGTGGGCGCCTGTAGTCTTAGCTACTTGGGAGGCGGAGGCAGGAGACTCGCTTGAGCCCAGGAATTGGAGGTTGCTGTTAGCTGTGATGCCATAGCACTCTGTCCAGGGTGACAGCTTGAGGTTCTGTCTCAAATAAATAAATAAATAAAAATAAAAATAAAAATGGAATCATAAGGCACATGTTGTTCTGTAACCTTTTCACTGTGAGTATGTTGTGTAGTGTTTTAATGAATATTCTTTAACGTATTTGTTATACAGTATAGAATTGTATGTGACTCTAATTGAATTTATGCTGCCAATACCCTATTGTAACCCACTGGCTCCCAGTGTTTTACCAGCAATCTTGGCATGAATTGTAGTCTCACAGCAAGTATTTCCTATATCCTCAAATATTTTATTATGATACATTACCAGGAGTTAAATTGAATAGGCTTTTATGTTTCTTGATATGTATCATAAAATTGCTTTCTACAAAGATTTTTTAAAATTTACATTTCTGCAGCAGTGTGTGAGAATACATGTTGTTCCAGACCTGTAATAATACCAGGGAATGGCAAGTAGGATGGATTATATACAAACGTGTGCGTGCACACACACACACACACACACACACATGTTCTGTGATTCTTTATGCAATAAGTGTCTGTGGCAGAATGAAATCCTACAAGGTCACTTTCTCCTCCCTTATCTCCAAGGTCTGGTGCCAAGAACATTCTGAGCCTGGGAAATTTAGCTCATAGGCACCAAAGTCATGTGAGATTGATTGGGATCATCTTGGCATCAGAATATCCATTCAGCACCTTATACAACTGGTTTTCCAATCTCAGATGAGATCTGATAGTTTAGAAAATATGGGCAGATAGCTGAGAAGAGGACGCAGTACTAGACCTGGACCAGTGCCACCAGCTTTGGTCACCTGGAGAAGGACAGGGGAAAGGGCACAGGTGGGGGGCACAAGTCACCATGAGGATTTCCAAGCCCTCATGGTGCAGCCAAAGCTTCCCTTAGAGTTGGAATGATGCCTTTTTGAAAAATACGTGGATCTTTCAGAGTTTATACTTTATTCTGTTAATTTCCCATAGGATGTAAAACAATTTATAATGAAATCCTGTGGCATAAGTTGCCACAAGGATGGTAGAAGATTGAAAAGAGCAGCAGTACTGGAGAACACTTACACACACACACACACACACACACATTTGTAAATGAGCCAAAAATGACATTTTTCTACTACCCTCAATAGTTTTTTCATAATTCTTGTATAATGCCAGTATAATCTTCTGTGTCCCCATGTAAAACTATACTCAAAAATTTCTTATTTTTCTGTTGCTTAAAATGCATTATTGGAAAAGCAAAAGCTTGAGGTAGCATTAGCATTTCACTAAATTTTAAAAACCTAAAAAAAGATAATTTGCCATTTCTCCCAAACAATCAGTTGGTACTCACCCTTGAAGGGTGAGCTTAACTGCATGGGTTGGTTTAGAATACTTTTCAACCTCATCTTACTCTATGTCATGTATTATTCTAGCAAATATTTGTTGTTAGGTTTCACTGAAGAAATCTTTTCACTTAAATCAGATGATACCAAAATCGAAACTCAGGACTACTTTAAAAATGTAGAAGTTTCCAGCACATTGAATAAACTCTGTTGTACTTGTTTTGGAAATGCTTATCACCTCACATGACTAAAGTAAGGAAAAAATGTTGAAAAGACCAAAAGCCTATTCTTACATATTTCGGTTCTGGCTGAAGCCGAGCCTTGAGTTGGCCATCTCTAAAAATAAAAATTAGATTTTCTTACCACACATTATACCTGGACTTGTGAGTACAGTTGCTGTTTTTAAAGAGTCCCCCTCCTCCAATCTCATTATACTTCTAAATGTGGATAAGGTAGATAATCAAAGCTGAAAACTGTTCTTTGTACAGTGACAAAAAGGCCAGAGTGCGTCCAAGCTTCATCTAGCTGATACTGAAACAAACCCAAGCAGAGCTTCCAATTAGCTTGATCTGTACAATGATGGGCTTTCATGCCGGTTAATTAAGAGGAATTCAATAAGATCCAGACCATGGGCTCTGGCCTTTCATCTTCCAAGACAAAAAAAATTACCGACTAAATAAAAATAAACTGAAAGGAACCCTTTGTTTGGAGATCCTCCAAAGTGATGAGTCTTAAACATTTTTTATCTTGTATTTTCAAACAGTCCTTGTTTTTGTGGCTCCTAACTTTGTCATTATGTGGAGTACACCTCTGCATGTATGGGGGGTGGTAAATTGGATGAATGCACATAACACACACACACACACACACTAGTCCTGTAGCTCTTTCATTTAAGTGTCTGTGGCAGATTGAAAGTCTTCAAGATCACTTTTTCCTCCCTACTCTCCAAGGTTTAGCTTCAGGAACATTTGGAGTTTGGAAAATTTAGCTCATAGTCCAACCACGCAACCTTTCCATTTAAAACCCCAAGTGAATGATACGTCTTCCAGCAAAGAGGGATGTGGTGTTGGGGCTCCCTGCTGAGGGAGCTGTAGCAACCCAATCTGTCAGTGATGAAAGGACCTGAAAGGTCATTTGGCCCCAGCCCCTTTATTTTGCAGATGAGGAGACTGAGATCAGACTGAGATCAGGGAGAGAAATGACCTGCACAGGATCTCATGAGCCAAGAATATTCTGGGACCGCATCTCCTGATTCATTGACAGCAATGCTATTGCTTTGATGGTGCTCAAAGAATTATTGTCTGATGAAAAAGGAGCACTATTCTTTATAATTAGCTGCTTCTCTCTCTCTCTCTCTCTCTCTTTTTTTTTGAGACAGCTTCTCACTATGGCACCCTCGGTAGAGTGTTGTGGCACCACAGCTCACAGCAACCTCAAACTCTTGGGCTTACGCCATGCTCTTGCCTCAGCCTCCCAAGCAGCTGAGACTACAGAGGCCCATTATAATGCCTGGCTATTTTTTGTTGCAGTTGTCATTGTTGTTTAGCTGGCTGGGGCAGGGTTCAAACCCCCCAGCCTTGGTGTATGTGGCCAGCGCTGTAAACACTGTGCTACGGGCACTGAGTCACTTAGATGCTTCTTTCAACACTATGTTCTATTACTGCTCCTAAGGAATTACTTATGTGTACTTTATATCCATGTGTAGGGTGCACACTTAACATATTGAAAATATGTGTATGTGAATAAAATTCAGAGTCATTCACTCATTTAACTAACCTGTATTAAATGTCAGTTATGTGCTGAGTACCGGCAATCTCAAATCAAATATTAGGTGATCCAGAATTATATAGGAACGATATTCAGGCTTTTTGGTTTTTGTTTTCTTGAAAAACATCATGTGGTTACCATGATGTGATTATTCTGGATGGCTTTGTTTTGTTTATGATGTCTAAATTCCTCAATACCACATTGCAAATGACCTTTGAAAGACTTCGAAGTTACTATATTGCTTTCATTGATTTCAGTAATGGTATTTAATGCTATACAAATGATACAGCATGGTGCTCAATATAATATGTAAGAATGAGTTATTTTGTGGTTTAAAGTTATAGTGTCCTGCTCTTAGTGCAGCTTTGCAAATGAGAATTGTTACAGATCAGAAAGCCATCAGGTCATGGAGCTTGTCCCCTGCAATGCCTGGTAGCTGCCGCTGTAGACAGGCCTCTGTCAGATCAAGCCAGACTAGCGGCCTGGCTTCCTTTATCCCCAGCCCTCCAGAACCACCATCAACTGAGACATGCCAGAGATTATCCTAGCACACTTTGATATCCAAAGACAGCTGACTTGGTTCCATCCTCAAGCTATGAAAGAAACTCTAGGCAACCAGAGAAACTCTGGGCATCCATCCAGTTTGCTGCCCCCCATACATGCAGAGGTGTACTCTACGTAATAACAAATTCAGGAGCCACAAAAGAAGGACTGTTTGAAAGCGCCCAGTGAGGGTTCCAGGAGGAGGAAGTCACCACTGAGGGGAACGGTCGTAAGAAATCTTTTGAATTATGTGTGGTTTAGGATTACTTTCAGGATGAAGAGGACGACTGGGCAGTAGGGTGGGCCAGCCACGTGGTAGCGGAATGCTAGTCAAGATTTGGAGTGCAGAGAGGAAAAGGCCTTGGTTGGCTGAAGGCCTACAATTGTCCCCTCTCCTTCTTTCTTCAGCCCCTTTGGTTAATTCGTCCCTCTTCCCAGCTTTACTGTCCCAGATGCAGGAGCTTTGCTCCCTATAGTGTAAGACACTGTTGGGGTAGATTAGGAGATGTCAGCAATTACTGCTGTTACTTTTGTATGACACTCAGTTGTTCTGTAATTAAGAGTCTAAGATCTTCTAAATGGGGATCACCATCTCCCAAGCATCACTGGTCCAGACCATCTCCCCGCAGGTATTCTCTTCCCGCTGTCCTCCGGGAAGGGTTGAGCACTGAGGCGTAATAGGACTTCAGATAGCAGTGACCAGGTGAAAGGAATTTAGTTTATTTTATTCCTCCTAGTTTTAAATTCCAGTGTCATAATCGCTCTCTGTTTACCTCAAGAAAACAAAGCCTGGAAGAATGAAAGTCGGCAGCCCCGGGATGAAGGTTCAATCTCCCTGACAGCCAGGGAGGGCTTTGCTTGCTCAGTGGGGTGGAAGGAAGGTGGGTTTTGTGCTGGAGCTAAGAGGAAAGGACAGCATTTGTCTAGTCTCAACTTTCCTGGAAGGGAGAGAGACAAAAGGAAAGTTGGTTGTATGGAAGGCCACAAAGGTTGAGGCCTTCCATACAACCAACTTGCACTTCAAGAAACACAGCATTACGAAACTTGGGAAACTTAGGAGGATTTGGTTCCTCCCACCCCAGAGCGGACTGAACACAATGGGACTCTTGGTTTTGGTGAATGAATGTCACATTCATTCACCACACAAAAAAAGTATAATTTTGGAAGCAGAGATTTATTTGGGGCATTATACCTGAAAATAAAAATCTTTTATTATCATTAATATTAGTGATTGTCTTATTTTGGATTCACTGCCTAGAAAGTAATAAACTTTCAATAGTATATTTTTTATGGTGAATCCTGTAATAATTGTAACTGTAACTCTTCCTATATCACATATTTTCATTTCGTCTATAAATATTTAAGGTGTAATTCTAAAAGTTTGAGGATACTTTTTTTAAAAAGCAGAATCCCATGATCAAAGAAGCATTTTTAAAAACATGACCCAAATATAGGTATTTATTTAATGTTTACCATAAGTTTCCTGTTGGAAAACAAAGAGAGCCTGATAGGTAAAGAGAGAGGGAGGAATTTTTTGTTGACCCAGGACTATGATCAAGAAGAGAGGGGAAGAAGCTGGTGATCTGAGTGGATCTCAGAGTTTAGCATAAAAATGATGATCCTAAGTGGTTGCATTGGAAGGGAAGGAAGACTGGTAGAGTTAAGGGGCAGAGACAGAACACAGGGAGACAGAAGAATCATTGTTCTGGGTGGTAAGGTCCCTGCCTTTGCATGAGACAGTGAGTCTAGGGGAGGGCCAATCATTTACTGAAGGGCTCTATTTTTCATGGGCGGGTATGAAAAAGTAAACATGTTCAAAAGCATTTCTACTTTAACAATTATTTATGTTATTTATCCAAATGTATAGTGTTTTCTGACTATAGGAGTATATTATGTCATATTTCCACTTAAGGACATGTTTAGGCAACTTTTCTTCTAAGACGTCTATGAATTCTTATAATTGTTAAATTTATTTAAATAGTTTTTAAATTTAAGGGCAGTTGAAGAGATACAAAAATGCTCAAAAAGAGGGTCAATAACTAAAATCACTGAGGAAGGTGGGTGTGATGGAACAGCATGTCAGAAGAATTTGCTGAGTGATGCTTCTCCAGCAGTGGTCTGAATCAGCTACCAGCACAAGGAAAACTGTTGACCATATTTAGCAGGAGAGTAGACTGGTTGTTGTTTAGATTAATTTTCAGTAATAAAGCTCGAAGCGAAAATGACAAACTTTAGATTTTCTGCATCCAACTAACTGGAATACACTAGGATATATTCATTCTAATTAGTGTAAATAATTCTTCGTAATAGAAAAAGAAATCGACAGCAATTAATCCATGATAAGCATACTTTTTGTTGTTCTTGTCTGGTTTTGCTTGGTTTTCGGTTTGGGGGATTTCTTTTATTTATAGACTCATTTATTGCACGTCTCATGACTTAACAACCTTTTTTGGAACTTTCTGGATGAGAAGGAATGTTTTTACTACCCATCAGTCATTTTCCATCTAGTCAGAGAGCCAAATCAGGCCAACACCATCTCATGACTGATGGTATTGAAAACTACTGAGAGACGTAAACATGTGATTGGCTATTTGACTGTTGTCCATTGTTAGAATGAAATCAGAGCCATGCTGATTCTATTCACAGTGGAAAAGCTATGAAAATGAAAATGTTCTTTGCCTCCATAGCAAGTTTTTCAGTCTTCTGCTGTGTCATGATTTTTTCCCCATTAAAATGAGAAATGAGAGAAGAGATTAGAGGTAATCACATCTGCCTAGATTTTGCATGGATTAGTGCCTATCTCCATTGATAACAAATCTTACATTTTCTCACTGTTAAAAGAAAGTTGATCCAGACAATATGTCTTCCTACCCAGTGGAGGGGATTATGAGATCATCCAAAATGGGCTAGCCTTGTCTGTGCATTCATATATGAGTATGTGTGATCTTGGATTCATTTCAAATTACAAGATGTAGCCCCAGGAGAGAGAAGCCGTTCCGGAAACTGATTAGTTTTCTCCATCCTACCTTCAACTCCAAGCTTCATTAAACTCTGTTCCTGGCCAGGAGGAGACTCTTTTCCATCATGCAAATGTAGGGAAGTGGTAATGAGGCTTTAAAAGGCTTAACTGCATGCAAAACAAATAGCACAGGGATCAGAGTGTTAAATAAAAAACAGCTCTAAGTAAATAGTTATAGCTTTGTGGCCAACAGATTGAATATTCACTCTCAGTATTAATTGGGCAAAAATAAAGTTATGCTGTCCACATCAATGAAAGCAAGACTTGTGCAGAGGATGATGCCCAGAGTGGATGTGCCCTTTCCATGCGTGGAATATTGCTAAGGGCTCTCCAGAGAAACAGAACCCAGAGGGTGTGCCTATACATAGAAAGCGATTTGCTTTAAGAAATTGACTCATGTAATAATGGAGACAGGTAAGTCCTGCAGGCTGGAGACCGGGGGAAGAGCCAACATTGCAGTTCAATTGTGAAGGCCCTTTGCTAGCAGAATCCCCTCTTACTCGGGAAGGTTAATCCTTTGTTCCGTTTAGGGCTTAAATTGGGATGACACCCACCCACATCAGAGAAGGCAATCTGCTTTACTCAAAGTTACCAATTTACATGTTAATCTCATCAGAAAACATCCTCCCAGAAACATCCAATGTAACATTTGTCCCCATATCTGAGCACCACGGCCCAACCGAGCTGACCTGTAAAACGAACCATCACAGGTGGGAGTGGACAGCATTGTACATGGTGCTGTTTGCACAACTGAGTGAATTATAAAGCAGAGAGGTCCTTCATCTGTTCCTCCTACTTAAAGCATTGATGATTTTATTTAAAAGTTGAAATAGATTGAAAATACTGCTGGCCCTAAGTAAAGTCTGAGACGGAAGATATTTTAGGAAAACTGTTTTAATCGGATTGCTAATGTTTGAAACAGTTCTACTGGATTTGCATTTACAATACCAGCAGGGAAATAAAGATCTATAGAAAAAGTGTATATCGTCTTATACCTGGGTTAGTTTATATGCTCTCAGGTTGCCTGCCACTGAAAATAAGCAGTCTTCCTCTCTAATTTGCTCACTTGTGATTTAGTCAGGCAAGCCAGTGTATAATAATGATTTAGGAAGAGGGAGAATTTTCATTCAGGGTGACAGCTGTCTGTTGATCATCACTAGAATTGAAGAGCCTTCCAGTTTGCCCTCAACATTTGAGTTGGCCTCAAGAAAAATAAAGGAAAATTTATATAAAGGTAAAAATGTTTTTGTTCTGGTTTTGCTCATAAAGCTACCAGATTGATTTCAAAAAAAAAAAGAAAAAAGAAAGAAATCCTCTTATCATTAAAAAAATAAAATTACACATGCATTCTATGAACAAAAAAAAAAACATAATGCCCCCTATTGAAAATATATGGATCAGATTTAGTTCACTCAAATATTAAGGCTTTTCTCCCACTGAATTCTTATAGACATGGGTAGATTATATCTTTCCAATATTATATTGGCAAAAATGAAGGAATATTGGCAACTTGACTTAAAAAAAAAAACCACTCTTATAGTTATTATTGAATATAGAGGCTTTGACTTTTATTTTTTTCTTTTTGAGAAGAGAGTTACAAAAGCAAAGGATGAAACCCCACAAGTACAGAGCTACCTTTGAGAACCCTTGGACAAAAAAAAAAAAAAGCCTGGAATATATGCTGTTTGGTGAAAATGCACAAAGTGTTCTTCATAGCTCTCTAAATCTGAAGCATATCTGTATTTTCAAATTGGATGTGCCACAGTTCCTGAATGGATCTTGACGATGGCCCCTTTCTTTCCGCCATCCTTTCAGCCTTTCATTGCTGATTTATGTCAATTGCCTTTAAATGCATTGTGGTATCTGGGCAGTGGATAAGATAGCAATGCCATCGCATGCTGGTTGCTTAATGGTGCAATTGCTTGAAAATTTAAAGCCCATAATAGCTTCAGGTCAGGTTCAGAAGTTCACGTACTGTGCCAGGCATTTGAAGACTGAATCAGAGCCGGAGTGCTGCCAAAATCATGCCACATTTGTCAGGCCTGGTCCTGGGCAGAAGCTGCTGGAAGCCTCCCATTCATCCAGGCCAGTCACCGATAATAAAGCTTGAAGGAACATGAAGTATCTTTACTAAAGGAACAGACAACTTCACCAGTTGGCTGCTTTCTTTTATTTTTAGTATAATTACCAGGGGCAAACTGTCTTGCAAAATTGGTATCTTCTATGAGCTTAGAGTCTATAACCTCTCGTGCTGATGCGTGGAAGTTTTATTAGTTAAGAACATGTAGTTTGAGGTTGGTGGGGCATTATTCTTTCAGGATTTTTCTTTGGGGCTGTAATGAGATTATCTATTTTGCGGTATGGGAAGCTTACAGCAAAAAAAAAGGGGGGGGGAGGGAGAGAGGGAGAGAAGGAACCAAGGAAGGAAGGAAGGAAGGAGAGAGAAAGAAAGGAAGGAAGGAGAGAGAAAGAAAGGAAGGAAGGAAGAAAGGGGAAAAAAGAAAGAAAGAGGAAGGGGGAGGGGAGGGAAGGGAAGGGCTTCAGGAGAACCATTTCACACTTGTACTTTATCTTACTAATTTGCTTGACTTCTGCCACAAACACCCATCAATGCACAGGTGACTGCAATATGGAAAGTTCCAGAAGACCTGCCTACATAGAGCCCTCAATCCAGCCTGGAACTGAAATTACAAAGTGTGGCTGATTCCAAAATCCCTGGCCCCAACCTACTGCTACTAAATGGCTTACCTTTTTTATTTTTTTTAAGATGACATTTTACTTTTCCCTCTTTCTTCTTTTCAAAGTGCTCATAGTGCTGTTCTAGCATCTCAAAAGGATGCTTTGCAGATGTGAGAAAAGGGCTTGAAAGCAGTCCAGGATGCCGGAAGGACTGGAGATGTTAACTGGCCACTTTCCTTCATTCTCTCTGCCTTTTATATTCCGTAGTCAGCTCTTAAACCTCCAGCTTTGAAAAGAAACAATGAAGTATGGCAGCCACGAGGCTGATACTTTTCCTAGCTCCTTTTTCGTGAGTATTCAGAAAAAACAATTCAGCTCAAGTTCTGGGATACCTTCCCTGGGATGCAATAGGCTGGGTACTAATGTATCTCTGAAGCATGATGGGGTGTGCAGGTTCGATTAGGTTAGGGCTAGATAGCCTTCTTGTTACCATTATTAAGAAGTGTCGATGGATTTATCGTGTGTATGTGACTTCATAATTCATAACAGGCCCTCTTGGCCTGGCCTTCACAATCACCTGCTAAGGAAGGCCAGGCAAATATGATCAGCAGCAGCAGCATCCCACCTTGTGCAGACATGGAAACCCCACCGTGTAGATGTGGAAACTGAGCCTTCCCCAAGGTTTCACAGTAAGTGACATATCTAAGGCAAACCACGTGAAGCCCTGTACTTGTCCTCTATTTCATGTTGCCTCCTGCCAGCTGTGGATGGCTGTTGGGGGAGAGAGAGAATGATAAGAAAAGGTCTCTGCTCCGGACAAGCTTAAGGTCACATGAAAGAGAGGGGAAAAAATGCAAGGGGAGTCAAGCTAAAGTACTAAATGAGTGGTTCAGAGGCGACTGTTGCAGCAGTGTCATGGAGGACAGTGACGGATGAAGGCGGGGACAGCAGAGGAATCTTCCGGGAGGAAGTGAGACTTGACTTGGGTCTTGAAAGATGACTAGATCTTAGCCAGGGAGAGGCAGCAGCTTGAACAACTGCATCACAGAAGCAGAGGCCTGTGACCGTGCGGAGAAAGTGGAGCGAGCTGTTTTGCTCTGCCCAGGTGTCCTGTCAGGGAGTAATTAGAAACGAGGCCCGACGAACAGCAGAAGGCCTGGGATGCGAAAGATCTCGAATGCCTGAATTTCGAATTTGTCTGTTGGATAATAGGAAGGCTTTAGAGCGGTAGCTTCATGTGTATAGCTGATTAGAGATTGGTGATCGCTGACGGGGGATGTCAAATCAGTGCAATTCATAAAGATAGGAGAATGGAAATAAGGGAATGAATGAGTGAAAGACCAGGTAACACAAAGGAAAAATCAGGAGGATTTTTAGGGGAGAGAGGAAAAAGAGCAATCATACGACTCATCATCTAGCTTAGGATATTTTCTAGGATAAATACTAAACTGCTCGGGATCCTGGGAAAACTGGGACTGTCCCAGGAAAACTGATGTAAGATCAAGGGTGCTGCTAAGGTTTTTGAGGCTGAGGCCACTGTGGTGTCCTTGATAGAGAAGGAAAGCCAGCCAGGACACTGAGTTTGGGGAAAGGCCCATGATTTGGAGTTTAAGTTGTAAGATCATAGGGGAAGGAAGGAGCAGAGTTCCTGGAGAAAGTTAGAAATGATCAAAAGTTGTCTCCTGGTTTCACTTTTCACTCCTTGACTTAGAAAGAACTTTCTCTCAAAGAAAGCAAGAGAAATAAAGAGTGTCAGCTATTTCTAGTATGCTGCACTGTAATTCTTCATTTTGGAAACTTGGGCCTGCATGTACCATCAAAAGACACATCCTCTGTGTCAGAGTTGGGCTTGTGAATGCCAAGCCTTGCACATTTCCCCACATCTGAGGGGACTTTTGTCTCCTAAGTAATTTCCGCTTTGAGTTTCAAAACAGCAGAACTGAATGTTGTCTGTCAACCTGTTAATAGTTGAAGTTTTTCAGGAGCAACAAGTGTGAACTAGAAAGCTATCAGTGTGGGAACTACTGTTATCTATGATTTAGTTATAGATCAGAAAGCATTTAGCTATATTTTGTATCAATTGCCTTGGGATTTCTCAGAGAGGCAATTAAACCAAAATATACTAAGCCCAGTGAAATCTTACAATGTAACTTTTAAGATTAAAACTGTCATTTAAATTTTTATTTGACATTTTGAGTGATTTATGTGAGCGTTTAAGAAAGCTTCTTTATTGCCATGTTCTTTATTGCCTTCTAGCATTTCTCCCAAATAGATGGGTAGCTTGTTATATGAGGTTAGAACAGGGTAGACAGGTTCAAGCATACAGAAAGATCTTGAGCCAGACCTGTATTTGCCATTGTAGGGGAAGAAAAAAAGTCTTTTCCTCACCCATCCTAAGTTTGTGACAGAAACCGCCAGAAGTAAAGACAGACCAACAAGAGAAAAGTGTACACATTTTCTTTCTTTTTTTTTTTGAGACAGAGCCTCAAGCTGTCACCCTGGATAGAGTGCTGTGACATCACAGCTCACAGCAACCTCCAACTCCTCGGCTCAAGCGAGTCTCCTGCCTCTGCCTCCCAAGTAGCTGGGACTACAGGCGCCTGCCACAACACCTGACCATTTTTTGGTGGCAACTGTCATTGTTGATTGGCGGGCCCAGGCTGGATTCGAACCCGCCAGCTCAGGTGTACATGGCTGGTGCGTTAGTCCACTGAGCCATAGGCGCCAAGCCCACATTTTCTTAATGTTAAGTTTTACATGACAGGAGAACCTTCGTAAGGAATTGAAGACCTAAAAAAATGGTTGAACATGAATTTTTCTGCTAGGTTTGTTGGAGAGCAGATAGCTGTAGAAGAATGTGATTGGACAAAGAGTACACTAAAATGGTAATGAACTAGGGGAAACTTAGCAGGGCCTGTTTGTTTAGCTGCTTCTTGGCATCTGTGTATCCTACAGCTCCTTTTTTCCAGGTGTAGTGAGGGCACCTGTCACAGAAGGGTGCTAGGACCCTGCTCCAGGGGAAGGTCAGAAAATGCTCCCCAGGTTTTAAGACCTATTTCAGGAGAGAATGAGCAGGGTGGGTGAGAGTGACCTTTCTGCTTCTGCTTTTTTCTCAATTGCCAAGGTGCAATATTTTGCAGTATCTTGTCCTAATCTCCATTACCAAGGAGAGGATATGTCCTCTCGCCTTGCCTACTAGGAAGCCTGAAGCAGTCACCACCCATCACAGGAATTTGAAAGTGTCATTCTTCATGAACGGTTTTGTATCCTCCAGGCCTACGTTGTAGACATTATGTATAAAAGAATCTATTAGATTCAAAATAACTTGGATGAAATATTCAGAAACATCTTCCTTAAAAAAAATCTCCCAGTATGGGATATCTGTTCAAAAAGCAATAAAAATAGTATCATATGAAGTCTTGCTTGGAGTTCAAAATGAGCTTAGAAACCATCTGCTCCGACTTAATCAAGAGTGGTTCACGGAGTGTTGCCAGCTCTGCACGGGTGCGGTGAGGAATCCAGAGGTTTCTAACACCGGGTGAAAGTCCTGCACACTGTACCCTGAACCAAGTGGAGGAAGGGTGTTTATTACACTCATGCACACTGTACCTCTCTGAACCAAGTGGAGGAAGGGTGTTTATTAAAGTCATGCACACTGTACCCCTAATCCAAGTGGAGGAAGGGTGTTTATTAAAGTCCTGCACACTGTACCCCTGAACCAAGTGGAGGAAGGGTGTTTATTAAAGTCCTGTACACTGTACCCCTGAACCAAGTGGAGGAAGGGTGTTTATTAAAGTCACGCACACTGTACCCTGAACCAAGTGGAGGAAGGGTGTTTATTACACTCATGCACACTGTACCCTGAACCAAGTGGAGGAAGGGTGTTTATTACCTCCCGTCACTGCCTCCCAGTGCAAAGCAAGTTCAGAGGACAGAAACAAGTATTTGGGATTGGTCAGGAATAGCCTGAGGGGCCTTGTGGCAGACAGACAGAGGGACCGTGAAAGGTCTTGCAGTGAGCAGGGGCCAGGAGCCCAATGGGACCCATTTTCAGGAATACTGAAGAGCGCCCTCTGTGGGAGAGAGTGGCACGTGATGACTTAGCCATCATGGAGACATCAGGAAAGATGGTTCCAACTTGCCCATCATAGCCACATGTGAAAGGTACCTTCTCTTAGTAAGAAAAGTGCCCCATTCCCTCTCCACTGTTTCTCAAGTTTGCTTAAGTTTAAATTCCTTTATTCTCCAGAAATGGTCCCTGGCCTTGATTTATTGACTTACACTACTGAGCTCTGAAAAATCTTGGGCTGCCCCTGAAAGGCACACAGGCTCCATGTTCTCCAGGGCAGGGTGCGGAAAGCATGCTTTCACAACATCAATAGTGGTGGCTGTGCTCTCCCATGTTTCAAAATATAGGTAATGGACAGGCGCTACAATTGTAGTGTTAAAAAGTATTATGTAAATATGCATACTAATTATTTTTAATTGGTATAGTGGCATTTAATATTAGTATAGATTGCACTCTGATATTCAATTGACTTTTATGTCCTTAGGGACAAGTTGCGCATGGTTTAAATAGGGAGACATTGTGGGGAACTGTAGGGCCTTACATATATTTTCTATGCTTATTACAGTCTCTTGCTGAGTGTGCTGCCTACAGGGGTACTTTTCATATTTTTAATTTATCACTTACCAGTTATTTTCTTCTAGGATAAACAATAGGAAAGGGGAACCTCCATAAAGGCAATGTTTTGAAATTCCAAAGTATAGGCCTTTTGCAGACACTAAATTCACAATCTTTCCAGGAACACACGTATCATTAAGAGAGCGTGTATAGGGAGGCCTCAGGAAAACGCAGCAAGCGGCAGGCATTGGAGAGAGAGTGTGAGGACTGTACCCCATTCTCCTGTAAATCATGGGAGAATCTGTGAAGTTCCTAATTTATCATTTGTTGAAAATCGATGTTTACATTGTAAAGGCTGCGCCTGGAGGTGAAGAGCTCTGTGAATCCTGGGCTGGCTTCCCTCCCGGCGTGTGGCTTTAATGCCTTGCTAGTCGTGTTGTTCCGGCTGCCACGACTCAGGTCTTCTGAGATGTTCTGGGCTGCAGCCATTTCCTTACTGCAAATGAATAATGAATGAACCGTGGGTGAAAGCTAATGGTTCATGATAAAATCAGAGGCTCCTTGCAACCTGGGTGATGTTCCATTGTCATCTCCATGGAAACTGCTATTTGTCAAGCCACGCTAGTGTTTCAGGAGACAGCGAGGAGGAACCCTGGTTTCTGTAACTCCAGGTCAGCGGTTGAAACGTAGATTTAATCAAATCAGCACAGACTGAGACAGGATGAGTACAGAGGAGGCCACCTGCAGGCAGCAGGGGAGCACTGTCCAGGCGTTCTTTGGGAATTGTGAAAAATAGTTCATAAATGGTAAAACAAACATTAAGCTGTTACTTTCCCCCCAACACTTGACTTGGCATCTGGGCGGACTGTGCAGTGAGGAGTGCTCAGACCTCTTGCAGGGGGCGTTCCTGGGACGCAGGGGACGGCTGGCACTGGGAGAGAGGGAAGCAGCTGGCCTCACAGCACCAGGACAAAACGGACTCCCTAGCCTGGCACATGCATCAGGGACACAGCAGTGCCAGCAGCCTGAGCGTATCGTCCCCTCTGCTGGTGTGATGTCAGCAAGCTGCCATCACATGGGCGGCTGGTATCACCCGGGGCCCAGCCCTGAGGATGGGGTGCTCCAGTCCCTCAGAGGTACAGAGAGGAGGCACAGGGCTGCAGGTCTGGCACTATCAAGCAAGTGACAGGGGAAAGAGGGAGGCGTTAAGAAGGGACTGGGCATGCCCAGAAGATGCCCAGCAGTGGGGTGCAGAAGAGAAGCAGGCTGAGCAGGTGGGCAGCTGGCCTGAGACGGCCCCTGGGAGGGGGTGGGGGGGTGTTCCTTGGCCCTCATGGAACAGATGTGGGAAGCAGTGAGGAGATGGGGCCTTGAAAAGATGAGACATCAGTAATATGTTAGCAAAGCAGCTCTTCTCACGCTAAGCTTCTGGCCTTTAAAGTATATGGTATTGATTGCCTAAAATATGAGGGAAAAAAGGATAATTTTATGGACCTGGCCTCAGTCCTGGCCTCCCCACCAGGGAGTCTCCTCTCAGCCTCCTTCTAGTTTCTCTGTGAAACCACCAGGCAGGGGCACCCCTAGGGTCATTTTAAAAATGAAAGCAGAGACAACACCAGTGAAAAGATGAAGGCCAGGGGCAGGCCTCTAGAGACAGGAGTGAGGGGAAAATTCTCTTCCGAGGCTGTCCAGTCTCCTCCCCCCTGCAGAGAGGGGAGAATGGGATTAAAACCTCACTTTGCAGCTGGAAGCAGTTGGACCCAATTCAGAAGTTGCATATCTGATTTTTTTGAAAATTCAGTTTTGCAGATTTTTGCAAAATGCGTATTTTATGGAAATTTCCTTTGCAGAGAAAGGAATGGTCAAGGGCCAGTGGCAGGCCACTCCTTGGATTTGGCTCCAGTCCCTTGGTGACTCTCCGAGGTGGTGCCTTGGCCCAGCTGCTGGGGGGGAGGGGGCGGGGGGGGCCCTCCCGGGAGACTTGTGTCTTGTGTGGTTGTGTGACAGGTTGTTGGTGTGGTGTCTGCACCTTTGTGGAGGAGTCACCATCAATACTCCATTCCGAGAAAGTCTCAGGCTCTACGGAACACACTCCCCACCCCTTTCTCTGCTCCACCAAAGAACACTGGGAAGGGAAAGTAATTGTAATATTTTTTCTGTGCAAAATATTATCAAGAAAATGGAACTTTTCCAGGAACATGAAACCTTCTCAGTACAAACAGAAATGCCTTTAACACCATTGCCAAGGCTTCCCTCTGGAGACGAAGCTTCCCCCAACCATCTCTCCCTTCTCTGCACGGCCCGCTCCCTCCCTGGCCGGTCCTGGGTCCTGTACATGCCATCCGCTAGTGCACAGCCAGGCGTAGCCCTCCCTGCAGGCGTGGCCTGTTGCACAGCCAAGGACCTTGGTCTGCCTGCGGAGATCATGACAGCCTCATCTGGGTGCATTTTTCTGCTCCCACCCCAAAGCCATTCACATAGAGATGTAGAGAGTTGTGACTGGTGCCAAAAAAAAAAAAAAGTCAAGAAGCCAGGGTCAAGTGCAGTAGCTCACTTATAATCCTAGCACTCTGGGAGACCCAGGTGGGTGGATTGCTTGAGTTCAGGAGTTCAAGACCAGCCTGAGGAACAGCAAGACCCCATCTCTAAAAATAGAAAAACTATCTGGGCGTTGTGGTGGGCGCCTGTAGTCCCAGCTACTCGGGAGGCTGAGGCAAAAAGATCACTTGAGCCCAAAAGACTGAGGTTGCTGTGAGCACTCCACCCAGGGTGACAGAGTGAGACACTGACAATTAAAAAAAGAAAAAAAAAAGCCCCGATGTCAGCTGGATCATGAAAAGTCCTGTTTTTGTGAAAGAGGTGATCAGTTATATACACTCTCCTCACAACGTGCTTTTGATTTCCTACACTATCTAGGTGGCAATTCAGATCTGATTAATAGCATGCATATAGGTAGCTCATGGCTGTGATCCTAGCAAACTGGGGGGCTGGGGGAGGGGTAGCTATCCTTTGAGCTCAGGAGTTCAAGACCATCTTTACTTAAAAATAGAAAAACTAACCAGGTATGATGATGGGCACGTGATGTCCCAGTTACTTGGGAGGCTGAGGTTGTGAGCTAATCTGAGGTCATTGCACTCTAGCCTGGGCAACAGAGTGAGATTCTTGTCTCAAAAACTAATAATAAAAAATAGAAGCCTGTGTACAAGCCGAGATATAGCAAAGAAAGCCACCAAACCCCTATGAGAAGATGTAATGGGAACAAGCTGTGCTCAGATTCAAGGGGCCAGGCTTCTAGGCTGTCATTGTCTAGGGTGGGTTCAGGCCCAAATCCTGAAGGACCCTGCCTCTTCTGTAAAACAAGGGAAGCACTGCAGCGCCTGCCGTCTGAGAGAGCCAGATAGACGGCGTGAGCTCTTGGTCTTTTCTTCAGCTCTGTGATTACGATTGTTTGGATTTTTTTACTTCTTTTTTTTTTTTTTTTTTTTTTTGCCCTTTTTTTTTTTCTTTTCTTTTTTATTTTTGTAAGACAGAATTTATTCACAGAAAAGAAAGAAAAGAATACAGAAAACATTAAGGCATCTGTTAGAGGGAGAAAATTCTAGTGGGGAGAGAGAAGCTCTCTCCGTTTCTCTCCCAGTCTTTCCCCATCTCTTCCT
>CAUYON010128809.1:0-15726 GCA_963573935.1 Arctocebus calabarensis
AAGTTAACAATTTAATGGGACACCTCAAGCAACTGGAAAAGGAAGAACATTTCAACCCCAAACCGAGCAGAAGAAAAGAAATAACCAAAATCAGGGCACTATTAAATGAAATTGAAAACAAAAGAATTATATAACAGATCAATAAATCAAAAAGATGGTTCTTTGAAAATGTCAATTAAATAGATAAACCTTTGGCTAACCTAATCAGGAAATAAAAGAGTAAAATCTCTAATTTCATCAATCAGAAATGATAAAGACAAATTAACAACAGACCCCTCAGAAATTCAAAAAAATCCTTAATGAATATTACAAGAAACTTTACTCTCAGAAATATGAAAATCTGAAGGAAACTGACCTGTACTTGGAAGCATGCCACCTTCCTAGACTTAGGCAGAATGAAGTGGAAATGTTGAACAAGCCTATATCAAGTACTGAAATAGCATCAACTATACAAAATCTCCCTAAAAAGAAAACCCTGGGGGGAAGGCTTCACATCAGAATTCTACCAAACCTTTAAAGAAGAACTAGTACCTATATTACTAAACCTCTTCCAAAATATAGAAAAAAGATGGAATACTATCCAACACATTCTATGAAGCGAATATCACCTTGATCCCTAAACCAGGGAGAGACCCAACAAGAAAAGAAAATTATAGACCAATATCACTAATGAATATTGATGCAAAAATATTCAATAAGATCCTAACAAACACAATCCAGCAACACATCAAACAAATTATACATCACAACCAAGTGGGCTTTATCCCAGGATCTCAAAGCTGGTTCAATATACGTAAATCCATAAATGTAATTCAGCACATAAACAAATTAAAAAATAAAAACCATATGATTCTCTCAATTGATGCAGAAAAAGCTTTTGATAATATCCAGCACCCCTTCATGATCAGAACACTTAAGAAAATTGGTATAGAAGGGACATTTCTTAAACTAATAGAGGCCATCTACAGCAAACCCTCAGCCAATAGTGTATTGAATGGAGTTAAATTGAAGGCATTTCCACTTAGATTAGGAACCAGGCAAGGTTGCCCATTGTCTCCATTGCTATTCAACATAGTAATGGAAGTTTTAGCCATTGCAATTAGGGAAGAAAAGGCAATCAAGCGTATCCACATAGGATCAGAAGAGATTGACCTTTCACTCTTTCGAGATGATATGATTGTATATGTGGAAAATACCAGGGACAATACTATGAAACTTTTAGAAGTGATCAAGGAATACAGCAGTGTCTCAGGCTTCAAAATCAACACCCATAAATCTGTAGCCTTTATATATACCAACAATAGCCAAACTGAAAAAACAGTCAAGGACTCTATCCCTTTCACAGTAGTACCAAAGAAGATGAAATATTTGGAAGTTATCTAACAAAGGACGTGAAAGATCTTTATAAAGAGAACTATGAAACTCTAAGAAAAGAAATAGCTGAATATGTCAACAAATGGAAAAACATACCATGCTCATGGCTGGGAAGAATCAACATTGTTAAAATGTCCATACAATTGTCCAAAGCAATACAATTTTAATGCAATTCCTATTAAAGCTCCATTGTCATATTTTAAAGACCTAGAAAAAATAATACTTCATTTTATATGGGATCAGAAAAAGCCTTGAATAACCAAGCCATTACTCAGAAATAAAAATAGAGCAGGAGGAATCACGCTACCAGACCTGAGATTCTACTATAAATCGATAGGATCAAAACAGCATGGTACTGGCACAAAAACAGAGAGATAGATACATGGAACAGAATAGCGAACCAAGAGATGAACCCAGCTACTTACTGCTATTTGATCTTTGACAAGCCAATAAAAACATTCAGTGGGGAAAAGATTCCCTATTTTACAAATGGTGCTGGGTGAGCTGGCTGGTGACCTGTAGAAGACTGAAATGGGACCCATACCTCTCACCATTAACTAAAATACACTCTCACTGGATCAAAGATTTAAACTTAAGACATGAAACTATAAAAATACTAGAAGAAAATGCAGGGAAAACACTTAAAGGAATCGGCCTGGGTGAATTTTTTATGAGGAGGACTCACCAGGCAATTGAAGCAGTATCAAAAATACACTACTGGGACCTGATCAAACTAAAAAGCTTCTGCACTGATAAGAAAACAGTAAGTGTAGCAGGCAGACAGTCCTCAGAATGGGAGAAAATATTTGCAGGTTATACCTCCAACAAAGGTTTAATAACCAGAATCCACAGAGAACTCAAACGTATTAGCAACAAAAGGACAAGTGATCCCTTCTCAGGGTGGGAAAAGGAATTGAAGAGAAACTTCTCTAAAGAAGACAGGCGCACAGCCTACAGGCACATGAAAAAATGCTCACCATCCTTAATCATCAGAGAAATGTAAATCAAAACTACTTTGAGATATCATCTAACTCCAGTAAGATTAGCCCACATAACAAAATCCCAAAACCAGAGATGCTGGCATTGATGTGGAGAAAGGGGAACACTTCGACACTGCTGGTGGGAATGCAAACTAATATATTCCTTTTGGAAGGATGTTTGGAGAATACTTAGAGATCAAAAATAGACCTGCCATTTGATCCTATAATTCCTTTACTAGGTATATATCCAGAAGACCAAAAATCACATCATAATAAATATATCTGTACCAGAATGTTTACTGTAGCCCAATTCATAATTGCTAAATCGTGGAAGAAGCCCAAGTGCCCATCGACCCATGAACGGATTAATAAATAGTGGTACATGTATACCATGGAATTATGCAGGCTTAAAGAAAGATGGAGACTTTACCTCTTTCATGTTTACATGGATAGAGCTCGAAGAAATTCTTCTTAGCAAAGTATCTCAAGAATGGAAGAGAAAGTATCCAATGGACTCGGCCCTACTATGAAGCTAATTCATGGCTTTCATATGAAGACTAAAATCCAATTATAGCACAAGAAGATGGGGGAAAGGGTAAGGGAGGGGAGGGGAGAGGGGAAGATGGGTGGAGGGAGAGAGATTGGTGGGATCACACCTGCTGTGCATATTAGAAGGGTACAGGTGAATGTTACTAAATGCAGAATAGAAATGTCTTACTAAATGCACAATATAAATGTCTTCATGGCATTAAGAAAATGCCAGGAAGGCTATGTTAAACAGTTTGATGAAAATATTTCAGATTGTATATGAAGTCACACATTGTGCCCCATGATTGCACTAATGTACACAATTATGATTTAATAAAAATTAAAAAAAGAAAAAAAGAAAAATTGACAGACAAAAATTAAATTCCATCCACTATGCATTACTCAACTTCAAATAATTAATTGGGAAAAAAGCTGGAACCAAATTTAAAGTTGGTAATAAAAAATGAGAACAAGTAATATAGGTGAAAACAAAAAAGGCTGCAATGGGAGGAAGCTCCATTTACAAAATTTTTTTTAAAGTTTAAATATGGAGTTGTTATAAAATCTATTTCTCACAGACTTAGGTGTCTTAAAAAATTACTATTTAACAGGAGTCATTGACTAGGAGTCTGACTAGTTCATGTTTGTACCCCAGGTGTTTCAGATCTACTGATGGTAGTATTATACGAAAGAGACGAAATTACCTTTGGGGAATCAACAATTTCTGAACGTTCCCTCTGATGACTATAACAATGGAAATCAGGTTAGATTTGTTAGTTAAGCTACAATACCCCCTTGGGGATGAATTAAACGTGAATTACTTGAATTGGATATAGAGTTCTCTAACCTCCTTTGCAACTTAATGACTCAAGGTCTTTAAGTGATCCCAATTTAGTATAATTGATGGATGAAATCCAGAGAGGATAATATCATCTCCAGACTAAAAGGAGAATCAAGCTGTTGCTATTTATCTAATTAATATACTGAAAAGGATTTATCATCTAAAGCTAAAAATGTGCCCCCAAAATTATCCCTCCTGAAACTTTCCTTCACCATTTCTAAAAAGGATGCGATATCCCCTGACAGCAATAATTGTATGATTTCTATTTAAACCACACAACTCTGAGCCAGAGGACCTGCAGTAAGAGAGAACTCAGGGCTGGAGCACTTGTCAACACATTTCAACAGAGCAGGCATTGGGCTTTATGGTAGAGTTAACCATCTATTCCAGCTGGGATGGTCAGTAGTCTCCACCTCCTGGCAAGAGGACTGCCAAAAAAAAAAAGATTATACTATACTCAATTCAATAACATAATACCTTTGTGAAGTTGGGATTTTACAGACTGCTCTGATAGAAAGCTAATGCTGTCTGAAAATAAACTGTGATGTCCAGAGGCCATCATCTCTGAATTTCATGCAACGAGACAACCAGTCCTGTCTGTCTTACAGATAAATATCCTTTACTAGTCCTAAGGTTTCAAAAACATGAAAATGTAAAAAACAAAAAAAAAAGTTGATCTCAAATCAAAGAATACAGTATAAATAATTAGCACACTCCCTTGATTATAGTTAATGCTTTTTTTTAAAAAAAAGTACCTGTTTTTACTAGTTCCACATCTTAATGCTAAAAAGACACAGTGTGATCAGTAATTGGCTATCTAAAGTGAATAACATAGTTAACAAAAACTTAATAAATAAATCCTGTGTTGTACCTACAAGAGAAACAAGAGTCTGAGATTTGGAACCACAGTTTCTGAGCTATGTTTGAAGCCACTAAAGGTGACAACAAACTCCAAGGGGTACAAGATATTTTAAATTTTCTAGGCAAGCACACTGATAGTAGTATCTGCTGGATACTGCACAAACTTGAGTTGATAATTTCAACATTAAGATTATACTACATTGGCCAGGCCCAGTGGCTCATGTCTATAATCCTAGCACTCTGAGAGGCCAAGGCGGGAGGAATGCTCAGGAGTTCAAGACCAACTGAGTAAGAGCCAGATCCTGTCTCTACTAAAAATAGAAAAACTGAAGCAAGAAGATCTCTTGAACCCAAGAGTTTGAGGTTGCAGTGAGCTATGATTACACCATGGCACTCTAGAGAGTGAGACTGTCAAAAAAAAAAAAGATTATACTATACTCAATTCAATAACATAATACCTTTGTGAAGTTGGGATTTTACAGACTGCTCTGATAGAAGGCTAATGCTGTATGAAAATAAACTGTGAGCAAGAAATTGGGATGGCAGAATTCAGTCTTATCCCAAGATTGGTGAAGTTGTATAGTGCCTATCAGGTATACATATTAATTAGCAAATGTGTATCATTTTTTCAAATGACTACTAAGTTGTTAGAAGTTACCCTGTTTGGTCATTAAAAAATTACCAAGACATAAAGGGGACTATGAGCTAAGAAAGTGTGGGCGCCTCTATGTCTGTGCACTTTTTATGCTACACACTTTTATTATGCACCTAATATATGCAAGATCTAGTCACAGGTAAAAATGAAAACATTTTTACTAGTCACAGGTAAAAATGAAAAAATTAGTTGTTTTCAATATGTACATGAAAGAGCCAGTTGGAGAGAGTGAATAGCACCAAGAAAAGTACAGACCAAATAAGAGTTCAGAGAACTATACAATTACATTATTCCAGTTAACAATATGAAGCAAGAAATCAGTCAACACATAGTACCTTTCTATAAGGTGCCTGTTCACTTCATTGCCTTAGTAAGAATATTTAGGAAGCATACTTTTTGTTTGAAAAAAACATTTACTATTTTAAATACATATGTCTATTTATTTTTTGAATGTATGACTGATGACTCAAATAAATAAATGAGATCTTGAATGAGAAGCTTATAAAACCTTGAGATTATCAATTTTCATAATGTGTTCTTATTGTTAATCTTTTCCATAATGCTTGACCTCCCTTAGTGTAAAACGGCAATTCTCAAGCCTGGTTACACATTAGACTTACTTAGGGAACTTTTGCTACATTCTCAGGCCACACCCCAGTCCAATTAAGTCAGAAAAATTACAGATGGGATCCAAGGAATCGTATTTTTTAGAGGTCCTAGATGATTACAGTACACAGCCAGGGTTGAGAAGCAGTGACTTAGGATGATGAATAGATACATCCTGCGGGGGGAAGAATAGGACCTATAGTCATCCTCTTCAGTTCTTATTTAATTGTTCTGTTTCTTCCAGCAGAACAGTAAGAATTTAAATTGCCTTTCTTGGAGACTGTTGATGTTCTATGGCTTTGTAAAGGCACAAGCCTCCCAGAGAATCAGAGATGTAGATACTAACAAACAGGAAAGTTGACCATGGTCACTAATTTATCTACTAATAATTATTCGTACTTATTTTTTAAACAAATCGTGGATACCTGCCATTGTTTAGTCATTTATTTCTGTGTCATTCCCATATAGAAAATATTTGGGGTTAACTCAGAGTTTGGATACACTCAATACTTTTAGTTAGTTTTATATGATCTATATAGAATACCTGCGAAATACAGAAAAAAATCAAGGAAAATAAAAAAACATTTCCTAATTCCATTTCTCAGAGGTTAATTGGTTTCCATTGGTACTTCTAAAAGTATACTGAAAAAAATGGACCCACAAAAAAAAAAAAACCATAATGTACAAGTGTGATTACTTGTGTCTATATTTATAAAAGCATAAAATAAAGTATGAAACAAACTCATCAAATTATGACTTCCTACAATGTATGATATGGCATACTATGTAAGCATTTATTACAGGAAGAAAGGGAGAAAAGCCAATAAAGATATTATATGCCATGTTTTTCAGTAAAGATTATATTGTAAATACTCATCTATGGCACTAAATATTTTTTAATTACCTTGTTTCATTATCGAAGAAAATTCTGTGAGTTAGTTAGTGATTCTCCTGTTACTACAGGTTTAGCCACTTTTACTTTTTCACATTTGCAAGCAATGCTTTAATTAATAAAATCCTTGTCCATATAATTTTGTCTAACTTTTCAATTATTTCCTGGGGAAGAGAAATAGTAGGTCACACGTATGAACTTAGCTTTCAAAGATCGAAAGCTTCTTGATAGGTACTGTTAAAACGTTTTCCAGAATGTAATACCAATTTACACTGCAAACAGCAGAGTATTCCTATTTTAGTTTGCGATAGTTTCTGTATCAATGTGATTGTTCCTTTCTCCCAGGGGTTAACATAAAAAAGAATGTTTGGTTAAGCTTGGAAATCATTGTTTTCCTTTAACTTACCTTTCATTACTAAAATTGTTAGTTGATTAATTTTTTTCTCACAACACCCTTTTGATAGGTTGAAAGAATGAGCCTCCTATGAAGAAAATTAAAACACAAGCAACAGCTTGACAAACAGCAACAAGAGCCCAATAGACAAGAATTTGTTATTTGGGGATTTCATTGGTGAACTCACATACTCTACTCACAATACAATTAAGTGGCGAGGACTTGATAAAACATCCTCTTTCCCTTTTACAGAAGGCTTTTTCTCCTGGCTTTATCTACATGCGAAGTATGCTCAAATCAATAAAGAAAAAATGGAACCTACTTAGAAACTGCCAGACACAGGCTTCAGCATGTCTTTGAAAGGGCTTGAAACCTACTGTCAGCATTTCATTTAAGCAGTGAGATATACCGTGTGGGGAGAGTGGTTATATTTAAACAGAACGAGGCCCAGCATTTTCTCCACTGTTCCTCTGGCACCTTAGTAAACTGCAGCATTTTTCCTGTGATTCGACATCTAAAAGGAATATTAACCAGTAAACAGAAACTCAGGTGTTATATGTAGTTCAAAATCTAGTGGGGAAAGCATATAAAATAATACAAAGTATTATAGGTAATCAGAAAAGGGAATTATGAGTCTTCAGTGAGGGGAATTAATTGAGACTGAAATCTAAAGAATACATATATTTTTAAATCTAGAGTTGAGTCAAGGACAAAGAATAGATATATTTTAAAACCTAGAGTTGAATCAAGGAAGAAAAAATAGTATAAGAAAGGGCACCACAGCCATCAAGGTTTAAAAATAAATAAACAAATTGAAGTTAAGGAAATGACAGTCATACCAAGAATGAAAAAAAGAGTATGGGGCAATGGAGGTGACTAGATTTCACATTGAGCAATGTATGACAAGACCTTTTTGGAACAGAAAGGCCTCTGCAGGAGCAATTTGTAAAATGGGATTCGACAGTGAGAAACTGGGCATAGCTATGCTGAAATGGTTTAGGACCAAGTAAAGAAAGTCAAAATTACAGCAGAAGCAGTGACAAAGGAGCAAAGCAAAAACAAGACCTGGCAATGGCTATGATATTGAGATTGGATGTTGAGATTTTTGAACTTCAAATTTTCATTTATTTAAAAATCATTGAATGAAGATCTAATAATCGTGAAATCAAGGTGACAGGCACTGATGGTCAGCCAAACACAACAAAATAGGGATCATCCCTACTCTACCAACTAGAAAGTCTACCAGGTGGCCAGAGACAAATTAAAAGGCCATTTCAACTGAGTGCAATGAGAGCTTCCTTCAATAGGTCAGCTGCTATGGAAACATGTAGCTGGACACAAAGCCAGACCCAGAGGGTCCAGAACAGCCCCTGATAGAAGTGAAAGCTGACACCAGAAAGGCTCTCTCACTTTAACAACCAGAAGCCATCCAGACACAAGAGCATTCTAGGCAGAGTGAGCAAAGATACATGGGCAGGGCCTGCAGACAGGGAAGCCTGACCAGAGCGTGCAGCAGAGGGGAGAAGGACACGGAGACGGAGGAGTGACATCTAAACAGAAGCATCATTCCCTAAGCTCATTCACTGTCCTCGAAAGAAACACACATGGGCTTTCAAAGTCTGCCCATCCTGGTGAGTCCATGATGTAACTCCATTTAAAAGCTCTCTTCTCTTTATGCCACAGCAGCAATTCGTTAATCTGTAATCCCTTTGAGAACCCGATTTATCGGAGGATCTCTCTCTCTCCTTTCACCCCAACCAAAAAGAAGTGCATGAACTCACAAATGCACAAAAACGTTGCATGCAATTTCACTGGGCTCAGAGATGCACTTAAACTGAGATTCCAAATATTGCTTCATCATGTTCCCTGCTTCACACTTTTTAAAACAAGAATGACTGTTTTAACTACACTGCTAATTTCAAAAATGTATTCTGACTTCATGGGTGAAGATTGGCCATTTTCCCAGAGAGGGGATACAGGCTCTTGTAAGAGCCAAACACCAGTTTTCTCACCTCAGGTCCACTTCTCACTACTGGTGTCATCATAGCAAGTTCCACTGCCTGTCTGCCTGAATTTTCTGTGTAATGAGGACAACGCCAGCATCTGACTAACAGATATAGGGTTATCAGAGAATTACATAACTAGTATAATCAATGTGATTAGAATAGCACTGGCCCTGAAGTATTACTAGAAAAAAATTAATGGCACTGGGGCAGTGCCTGTGGCTCAGTGAGTAGGGTGCCGGCCCCATATACTGAAGGTGGCAGGTTCAAACCCGGCCTCGGCCGAACTGCAAAACAAAAAAATAGCCAGGCGTTGTGGCGAGTGCCTGTAGTCCCAGCTACTAGGGAGGCTGAGGCAAGAGAATCGCCTAAGTCCAGGAACTGGAGGTTGCTCTGAGCTCTGTGACACCACAGCTCTCTACTGAGGGTGATAAAGTGACACTCTGTCTCTACAAAAAAAAAAAAAAAAAATTAATGGCACTGTATTCTTCTTTAAAAGTCAAAGAAAAGAACAATGGAAGAGGAAAAATATTTTAAAATATTAGTCACTTATCTATAACCAGGAAAATGTACAACTCCAACATTTCTGAGATGGACAGACCTAGAAATGTTGAAAATGTACATATCATATAACTGAAAAACTCCGTTTCTTTGTATGAACCCTACCTAAACTCTTATACACTTCTAAAAGAAGATACCTAATAGATTAGTCATTGCACCCTGTTTAGTTGCAAAACAAAAGATGAAAACTAATTGTCCATCAGTGTGGTTTATGTATTAATATGCAGCAATTAAAGTGAATTAGTGAGATATTAATGTATCAACAAGAAAAGTCCACAAAACATGATGATGAATGAAAAATATCAAACTGCAAAAAGATATACAGCGTGGCCATAAAGTTCACGTGCAATTTAAAGTAGCATGCCATTTAATATGTGCAATAAAATATGTATGCCCATTTCTTACAGTTTTTTAAACAGAAAATGATTGTCACCAATTTCAAGACAATGATTTATTCTGGTGAAGGAGAGAAAAGGGATGAGAGTAAGAGCTAGAGTCTATCTTTTTTTTTTATTTCTTAAAAAAAGGGAGAGAGGCTAGTGCAGTGGCTCATGCCCGTCATCCTACACTCTGGTTGTCTGAGACAGGTGGATTTTTCGGCTCAGGAGTTTGATTGACACCAGCCTGAGCAAGAGCAAGATCCTATCTCTACTAAAAATAGAAAAACTAGCCAAGGGTAGTGGCACACACCTATAGTCCCAGCTACTTGGGAAGCTATGAGCTCTGATACTAAAGAGGACTACTCAAGCCCAAGAGATTGAGGTTGCTGGGAGCTATGATGCTATGATGCCATGGCGCTCTACCCAACTGAGTGAGACTCTGTCTCGAAAAAAAAAAAAAAAGTGGGGGAGAGAAACATGACTCTGTAAGTTGACCACCCAACAGAATGTAACAAACTGGTCATGATATGGAGGTGGTCAATATAAGGAACTAGGCCTACTGTACTGATATGTACACATGGTGCATGTCTGATCTATGACAATTAGGTCAACTTAAGGAGTTAATTAATGTGGGAAAGCAGAGGTTCTACTGTATTGCAAAAAGCTAATACTGGATCAATGTCAGTGGTAAGCACGAGGGCCCATTACATATGAACTATTTTTCTATAAGGTTGGAACCTTTCATAATTCAGATTTTAAAATTTAATAGAAATAGAATAGAAGAAAAACTCATTACCATGGTGATTATGTGAGGAAATATAAAATACAAATCAAAATCTTCGTTCCTATTTCCTGCCTTAAGTTCTAACATAACAGCCAGAAAAAAAAAAATCTCCTTATTCCTTTCCTATCACTTCCTTTTATGTAGGTTCTAAAACTGTGGTGATCAAAAAGCTATAAGTAAGCAGAAAACAGAAGGGAAATCAGTCTCTTTAATTGAAAGTTTGCCTCTCATGCTCCCACAGCCCTTTGAAACACTAACAGAGCCTATCTTGACTTCTCGCCTTATACAGGGAGGTTTTAAAGTTCACGTGCACATTTTTAAATTGCACATAAACTGTATGGCCACCCTCTATTTTATATATTTATTCCCTCTCTGCCTATTAATCTTAAGTACTTTGAGAGCCAAAATCTCACTCCTCAAATTCCCTTCAAAAAAGCCAAAGAGAGAGGCAGTGCCTGTGGCTCAGTGTGTAGGGCACCAGCCCCATATACAGAGGGTGGCAGTTTAGAACCTGTCCCGGGCCAAATAGCAACAACAACAAAAAAGCCAAAAAGATTCTGTGCATAGCAAATGTTTACCTGCACTTACTGCATTGAATTTGAGTGTTGTACTATATGTCCGTCTGTTTGACGTTGAGTAATTTTTCATCTACTAAGTACATCAGTATATCACTTTTAATTATTGGACATCATAGACTTTAAGGAATTACAACCCCTAAAGTAAATTTTTCTAATTCTTTCTCTTATAACGAACCCCTAGAGAATAACATAAACAGCTTAAGGTTAAGAACAAAGCAACAGATCCAAATTCTGTATCTAGCTGGCCATCAGTTGAAACACAGCTGCCTATTAGCCTTTTCCACACTTGTCAGTCAATTCTACCCAACCAATCAGTGAGCAAACATTTGTCCATCAATCTAACTATTCAGGAAGTATTATTGTGAGCCTAACCCAATTCCAGGATTTATGCTGCTTTCCTGTCATTTGCCAGACTCTGGGAATGTAAGAATCCTTCATTTTTGGTTACATCCAAAGTGGACTAAAAATAATTTTTAAGAGGGGAGGGAAGGGGTGAGGTTGAGGTGGAGGGAGGTTAATTGGTGGGGCCACACCTACGGTGCATTTTAGAAGGGTACAGGCCAACCTTACTAAATGCAGAATACAAATGTCTCCATATAATAACTAAGAAAATGCCATGCTATGTTAATCAGTTTGATGAAAATAGTTCAGATTGCATATGAAACCAGCACATTGTACCCCTTGATTGCACTAATGTACACAGCTATGATTTAATAATAAAAACAAGAAAAAAGAATAATTTTTAAATAATGCTTTGTTTTTTTTCCCACCAACTTTCCGAAACTTCATCTGATTTATTACTTCAGTTTGGACATAGCTCATATCATAACTTAGGAAGTTTCAGTAAGCTCCTGATGAATCCTATTGGGGCTTTATAGTTCATGACTTCCTTATGCTTCCCACTTACAGACATAGGATCATAACTTCTAAACACTTCAATTTGTAGTTTATTCCATTCTTTCATTCCATTATTTAATAAAAACAGGATAAAATGTTGTTTTACTTGTAAATACTGTTAACATTAGAAAATTTGTAACTGTTTAGACCAATGCCATACCAATTTGAGAATTCAACCCCAGCCTCAAATTTCACAGAACACAGTCTTCTAAATCCAATCAATGTATTAATCAATCAGCTGCTTCCATTAGGATGTTGATGCTCCTTTCTGTTGTGGGGTAGTAATGGCAATATTAGTGAAAAGCATAATTTACTATTCCTTTGAGGTAAGTATTCCAAAAAACTAAAGATTTCATCTGCTGTGCAGCAGAATCCTTTTCTAAACAGACTATTCCAAGACCTACCATTTTAATGGACAAATGATACTCCCCAACACAATGCCAAGTCCAGCAAAGACAAAAGCAAAAAGAAGAGAGCTGTAAAACATTCTTGTTTTTCCCATAAAAAGAAATACTGTCTTTTCAATAAAAGTTTTCCAAAGGACCACAGCCAGTATTTGTTGGCTTATTTATATGCTGAGAATATTCTAGCTCATGTTAAGATTTTCTGAACAGAAGAAAAAAAAAATAACAAAAACTACTGTTTGAATTCAGCCTTTCTTAAGAACCAATTTATCTTCCTAGCAAAACAAAAGGAATCAATACAGTTGTGAAAACTTGAGGCTCACAGATGAATGCCTCACTGATTTTTTGGCTTTCGAATGTTTTTTTCTCTTTTGCTTGCTTCAGATAATAGTCCAAAACAATATTATTTCTAGGTTATCCTAAAATAAAAACAGTAATTTAATTCCACAATAGGCTTTAATACCTCTTACTATAACACATAAGTGAATTTACAGTAAGTACAAGAAAACTTTAAAGTGAATTTACAGTAAGTACAAGAAAACAATGAGAACAAATCCAGCCTCGTGTACTACAAAGTTGCAAAATGACCTTTACTCTCTACCTAGTCAACCCTTACCAACATAATATTTGAGAATATAAATCAATAAAATATTCAAATTTCTGAAATATTTAATTTACTAAAAATTATCTCTAAAAATAGTTACTGATACATTATCTGTAGAATTCTAAGCATGTTACGTACTTCATCTTTAATAGTTATAATAATACTGCAATGTAAATATCACTGCCTCCATCTCAGAGAAAGTTTAATTAGCTGGCCCAAGAGCATCCCTCAGAAGGGGCAGGACAGACTTAGAACTCCAGGTGCCCTCACACTAAAGCCCATGCTTTAGCCACCGACCCCTGGGGTCCTGCAGTGAGTGGTCTGCAGGTTCCATCAACCACGGAAGTCCACGAGTGTGCACAGAACCCTGCCCGTACCGAGTCCTGCCTCCCTTTGCAACTCTGGCCCAGCACCCTCTCACCTCACCCTCTCCAGGGCAGCCGCCTGGGACTTCTCACAAGTCTCAAATTCACCAGGCTCTTTTCTGTTCTTTCTTCAGGTTACAACTATGAACTGTTACTTAGCTAGACACCCACTTTTTTAAAGTGCCAAGAAAATACTTAATGACTGCCCTTGTTCATTATGCTTTCTGTGGCAAAGAAAACTTTCATTTAATAATTATTGTAGACTTATTAATTAAACGTATTTGTTTGCCACGTAAATTCAGAAATGTGCTTTTATAAATCATAGGCCCTTTGGCAGTATTTTAAGGAGGGAAAAAAATAGATTCTTGTTTAGAAGAGAGAATCCCAGAACATCTAAATTAGTCCTGTGAAGTGAGGTGAAAAGTAAAGATG
Organism: Arctocebus calabarensis; assembly: GCA_963573935.1. Lineage (NCBI taxonomy): Eukaryota > Metazoa > Chordata > Mammalia > Primates > Lorisidae > Arctocebus > Arctocebus calabarensis. The sequence goes on from CAUYON010128809.1 coordinate 14,140, forward strand.
AGAAAGAGAAGGGAAGCAGAAGTGAAAAGGTATGAGGTTATCATCACGGGCCCCAAAGTGACAAAACCAAGTGCTAATAAAAGACAAAAAATAAAGGTAGAAGTGGAAAGAATCAAAAATAAAGAACAAGAGCCCCAGGTCTGCCGTATAGTGGAGCGCCAGGAGATAAAATTTCTTTTGGACACTGGAGCAACCTTTTCTGTAATTCTCTCTAACCCTGGTCTTTTATCTCCCAAATCCATAACTATACAGGGGGTGTCTAGAAAGCCGGTTACCAAATTCTTCTCCCAGCCTCTAAGCTGCAATTGGGATGACTTGCTGTTCTCTTATGCCTCCCTAATCATGCCTGAAAGTGCTGCTCCCCTTTGGGGGAGGGACATACTAACTAAAACAGGACCTTTTCCCTCCTGGAGATCTAGTCATGATCAAAACTCTTCCCTCTAATTCACCTTCCCTAACCACAACTTGGGAAGTCCCCTTTCCTGTTATCTTGTCTTCTTCTACTGTTAAAGTTGTAGGAGTCGATTCCTGCATACATCATTCACGAGTAAAATCCTGGAACTCTCCATCTTCTATGGAGGCAGGCAATGAAGACAGCCAACCACAGACCACCTACACTTGTGAACCAAAAGAAAGTTTGAAGTTATTATTTAGGAAACAGCAAGAAAAATCCTAATATGGTTTTCTTATTCATCACTGAATAAGTGCTTCTGACCTGACGCTGTTCTACCTTTGCCTATTACTGATTATACTACTCAGATTTATGTTTTCCAGAAATGTCATCAAGCCACACGCAATAAAGATGGTTCCAGTCCATGAATCCCTGTATCACTCTCCCTCCAGAGAAACCCTAACTGCCCCCTTCTATCATCGCCCGATTCAGCAGGAAGCAGTTAGATCGAGTCTTCACCCCTTTTCCCTAACAGCAGTTAGAGTTTCTACTCGGAGAGGGAGAACTGATGCAGGACATTTGGCGCCCTAGCCAGTTCAGCGGGGCTGGCGGACCTGCTGCCTCCTTCTTGGCGGTGTCAGTGCTGTAGCAGCCAGCTGAAGAACCAGCGGGCTGGATGACAGGCAAGGAGGGGGACCTCTAACCCCCATCGGAGGCTCCAATAGCCAAAAAGGCCAGACAACTGCCGAGGAGACACCTGTGCCTTGGTGTCTCCTTCACTTTACACTTAGGACTAAAAGTGGAACCCCCATTTCCTATGCCTAGGTCAATTTCATGTGAATTTCCTAGGCCTCAATTCCATGAATGGACTGTATCTATTCATTGATACATTCATTCACTTTGCCCCAGTGGAAGGGACTGTGTTTGTTCATTGATACATTCATTACCTGACGGAAGGGACTGTGTTCATTCGTTTCCTGGCCAAGGAACCCACACACCTATATATACCCTGCGACTAAAAGGGTGGCGCCTGTGGCTCAGCGAGTAGGGCGCAGACCCCATATACCGAGGGCTGCGGGTTCAAACCCGGCCCCGGCCGAACTGCATCAAAAATTAGCCGGGCGCTGTGGCGGGCACCTATAGTCCCAGCTACTTGGGAGGCTGAGGCAAGAGAATCACTTGAGCCCAAGAGCTGG